>JAAAKG020018954.1:0-20427 GCA_010014905.2 Druon quercuslanigerum
AATCTTTTCTTCTGTTAATTTCATTACCCTACGAATAAGTATCTTTGAGTATATTTTACTTACGGTACTTAATAAGCAGATTCCTCTATAATTATTGCAGTCGCTTTTATCTCCCTTTCTTTTGTATATTGGTACGATAATCGCTGTCTATCCCGGCAAACCTTGCCGTTTTTCAAGTTCTTGATTATATCCCTAACTTCAGAGACACATACTTTCTCAAGTGAATTTTCTAACGCATTGTGTTCTACATCGCACTAGTGGTGTCCTATAGAAAACTGTCTAGTACATATTTTGGTTAACCTTACCAGAACTTCTGGTAAAATGTACCCGAATTCCTGGTAACATTAACCAGAAAATTTTCAACCAGAAACTTCTGATACTTTCAACCGGAAGGTGATTTTTCACAACTTAGGAAAATAATAGATGAATAAGTACTTTAAATTGTAATTAAATTAAAGTATAAGGTTTTATATTTAATTCAATATGAAAAGTTTAGGATTTGAAGCTGATATATATTGCGATTTGAACAAAACAATAGAAGTTACATTAAGAAATAATTGTTTTCGATCAAAAAAGATTAATTTTAAACGAAATAATTAAGTCAGCTATTAATTAATTAATTAGTAACATTAATTTTAGATAAAATAGTTGCATTTGTAACCAAATAGTAGTTAAATTTTTAATTCAAAAAGATGAATTTTATATCCAAGTAGACGAATCTATAACAAGACAGTTGAACTTTTTACCAAGAAATGTAAGTTTTTAACCAAAAACATGACTTTTCAATTAAAATGAAGAATCTTCAAAAACAAATTTAACAAAAGAGAATAACCAAGGAGGTGCATTTTGAATTAAAAAATGAATTCTTAACAAAAAATGTGATAGTTTAATTTTAGTAGTTGAACTTGCAGCTAAAAGCGATCATTTTCAGTCAAAAATAGAATAATTAAATATTCAGTTAAAAAATTATTTTTTAACACAATATTTAAATCTTCAATCAATCCAATGAAGTTTTATGAAGTTTTTATTCAACTTTCAACTAAATGGTAGATATTTTATAACAAAAAATGGTATAATAGACTTTTCAAATTGGACTGTAAAGTCTGTAATTCGTAACTATTATCTCATCCAGGGTTTAAATAAAGATCAAAAATTGATCTAAAATGCGCATAATTTCATCCATATTTGCCCCGATTGATGATAGATCTAAAAACTTTTGGAATTTTTATATTAACACTCATTTGACACAGACTTGGAAGAAACATCAAAATCGAATTTTGGAAGAAGAGGTGACTGGCGTTGTTGGGGTGAAAAACAGAAGACAAACGTAATAAAGTTAATTAGATTCGTCGCTATGGAGCGCCGGCGTCGCGTCGGTTCGTGGTTGTCGTGAGTAGAGGGGATGAAAAGGGGGTGGCTTGCTGGAGAAGGGTAGCTTGTCTGTTTTCTAGCTCTAAATCTATTAAGGCACCGCAAAATGGCGGACCCGTTGTCACGCAAGTTGCTCCGTAAGGAAATCCAAACTGCCATCTCTATATCTCCAACTTTTACCTTTATCTTGGAAGTGGGTACATACTTTAAACACAAATGGCAAGACCAGACAGCTGCGAGCTACTTTCCTTGAACAAAATTCCCTTTTGTATGCCCGACGATCAAGGTTAATTAAAATTAATAACACTCGTGGGCAATGAATTGACTTTAATTAATCGATTAAAATAAAAAGCTATTTGCGCAATCTGCTACCGGCAATTATCGATTTTTGCACACAGTATTCTCGAACACTGTTTTACTTTTTATTCCACCGAATTTTTCGCTCATTTTTATTGCTTTTAATTTCTCTTTATCGTTTCTCTTCAGCCATTCCTCTTAGACTTTTTCCTTTTTGTAACGAAATCATGCGCTCTTACCATATCGTCGAATCTTTCGGATTTTTTAAACGCCCTCGGTATTTGGGCGACTTTATCGTGGCGTCAATAATACGTTTACCTTGTTGAGGAAAAAAAGGACGCTAATGCTCGACGCTTAAAAGGAATGCCCCCAAAGGACTGGGTGACGACGTTGTTGCCCAATAAAGAACCGTTCGGGCCGATAACGTGTGCTACAATTAAACTCAAAAGTTATTCAGCCTGGTAGGCGCCAGGTAGGAACCTGCGGCCAATCAGCGACAAGACTCGAGGCTCGAAACAGCATCGTTCCATTAGAGTTTATCTCCGAACCCCAGTAATTAAACGGTTTCGATGTACCTTTGTTTATCACCGCATCGCGTCTTCCTTCTCTGCCTGATGTCTCATCCGCAGCGGTAGCCGTGTACTATTCTATGTTTTATTGAAACAGACCTCACAGCGACACCTTCAACTATGATGGATCGCCTTCACCTCAAGTTTAGAGTGTTATGTTCCAAACTAGTATTTCGTTTGTGGAATTGATTGAGAGACTTTTAATGGGGTTAGAGGATTTCAGTGATTTATGAGACGTAAATATGAACAGGTTTCTGCAATAAAAAAATGGTTCGTTTGTTGGGATAACCAGCTATTTATTAGTAGAAATGGTATTAGCTGCGAAAACCATGTTGATGGAAAAAAAACAACTAGTTTTGTGTGGAAACAAGTCGCCGTTAGTCCTTCTGTGTAGTTAGTATTAGTAACCTTAAAAAATTCAAGCCTAATGTTCAAATGGATTATTTAAATATACTGAGAGTTCAGAGTCTGCTGTAAACTTGGAGATTTGAAGATTACTTCAAAAAATTCCATGGTAAAAATAGGAACCAGAACCAGAACCACAAAAGTGGCTGCGGCATTTATGACAAACTACAGTACTTGGTCCTATTACTTTATTGGTTGCTCCCACCCAACATTTTTTTAGAGTGCGGAAAATAAATTATCAATGAATCCAGAAAATATTTGTCTGAATACGGACGATACAATAATTTATTTATCTGAGAAAGTTTTTCTTGTCTCAAAAAAATGTAGTTGATTATTATACTAATGAGAAAAATATTTTCTTGATTCAATGCTAACATATATGTATACGGATAATGAGTCTGAATGAATCTAAGCGCGAATTTAAATGTGAAATATGAATTCTAATAATGAATTCGAGGACGCGATTAACTCTTATTTGATGGAACCGGATTTTGGAGTGAGTTGGATTAGTTTAGAATGAACTGTTAATCACAATTTTCGCTGGGCAGTACCCCTAATTTTGAAGAAAAAGGTAAATAGACATTTTTTTCATTTCAGAAATTAAGATTGATCGAGAGTTGGGAATTTTATACATTTCGGGCACAGTAAAAATGCACACTTGAAATTGTTACACATTTAAATAGTTAACACTATAGATTCAGTAAAGTTTGCCTGGATTTAAGAACATTTTATCTGATTTTAGGTCAAACTTGTCATAATCAGGACACATTTTACTCAATTTAATCCAAATTTATTTCAAGGATTAATATGATTTTATAAGTATTTTTTTTTCACTGTGCAAAGTTAAAAAAATCCACAAAAACAAGAAATAATGCATAATAATCATCTGAATCCGCTTTAAATTAATGAAATTTTAATAGCAAATACGGATTTTCGACATTTTTATCACTTAAAATTCACCGAAGAAAAGTTATGTTTAAAGAAAGAACATAGGCTTAGGGAAAAGTTATAAGAAAAACTGAGTTTAAATTTAGCTTTAAGTAAAAAAAAGCTTTATTTTAAGTGTAACAAAATTAAAACAGTTTGTTTCGTTGTTTTTATTTAAATTTAGCAAAATTTATGTATACTTAAGTTAAGTTGTTCTACATTTAAGACAAAAATATTAGATCCAGTAAAATTTGTCTGGATTTCAGCAAAATTTTAAGTAAATTGCTTCTCAATTAATTCATTTTTACTTCGCAAATTCTATTTGTCCAATATTAAAATAGGACAAAAAATTCAACTGTGCTAAAGGTGTACTTTCTCAAACGTTATTAAGATAAACAAATCAATTTGAAGATACTTAAATGTTTACCACAAAAGTAAAAAATTTTATTTTTTATTTTTAACTTAACAGATACAAGACTACCAGCATCCCGTATTTCAGGAGCTAGAAAATTAAAAGCCCTTTTGATTATATGGAACATAATATCTGAATCGTATTTATATATAGAATACTGATCTTAAACTTCATACGATTATTTCCAGAGGTCGATTGCTATTAACTGAAACAGGTTTTGGAGGAGAAACATTCGCTATAATATACTATGTAATGGGTTCTATAGTGCTACATAAAGACCCGTGGCTCTCGGGTTAATGTGTGTCTCTTTACGAATCGCAGCGATTTGTGTTGTGATGATAATATCTCTCGTTGATTTAACGCTGTGGAGCTTACGAAATTTCGGTTAGGGACTTCCTGTAATTTTCTCGGATACCTCCCACCTCGAAAATCCATTTTTTGTGCCACTTTTTTCTACTTTAATCGTTTAAAACTTCTCTAACGAAACTCTTTCTTCCGCTTGCAACGAAATAACTAAAATTTAAGAATATTTATAGACGCCAAAAAGTATTATAGAAATATATCATAAAGAAATATGTTTCGAAAAATCTATCTACAATTTGTTTTTAAATTTAAAGAAAAGTCAAAGCCTTGGTTCTAGAATTATTTGGAATTTGCAAATATCATTCAATGGTAAAAAAATATAGGAACATGTATTTGTTAAAATCATTCAAAGATTACCTGCGAATTCTTAGAAACTAGGTGAGAAATTTATAAATTTTGCTCATCTTCTATATATATTTTTAAATAAAGTGATAGAGGTATTGAGATATTAAATATAGTTCACATAAATAGGTAAATAAAAACCCATACATAAAAATGAAGTTTATTTTCATCAATATGTTTATATTTATTTTCTCTTTTTTTATTTTATAATTTTTTTTCAAAACTTATTAGATATATTTCAAATGTATCAAAGAAAAAATCAAAGATTTTTTATTTAGAAATTATTTAAAAAAAAAAAAGATTCATTGTGATCACAAAATAGCTTCAACAAAATATCTCTGTTTTTTCTTCGAAGTGTTTCGTCGTCCCGAAATTCAGGAGGAGTAACCAATATTTTTAATGATCTTAGCTAAAGTCGGCGTCAAAAGTACTCGACCCTCACTTTGAACGCTCACCATCCGTTTAAAAAAAATCGTAGAAGATTTTAGCCAGGTAAACGTGAAAGCTTAAAGTCTCCCGCGTTGAACGATATGTATATTGTTGTTCTAGAAAAATTTTTACGCTAGCGCTGATGTCAAAACTGTCAAAAAACGAGGTTTTGGAGACACTTTTTTTAAGCCTCGACTTTCGAGACATCCCAAAACCAGCTGGAAGTCTTAAAAAATCTGAAAAAATTTACAGATGCTCCTTAAGGTGTCTAGAATACAAATTGTTTGCTAATTACAGACTGATTTCCGCAAAATCTTATCTTGAACAGAAATAATGGTAGGGAGTTTGTTTATGGCTTAAAATGTGCGGACTTTAAGAATATTTCATGACTTAAGACGAGTAGGCACCGTAGAAAAACTGGTAAAAAAAAAGTATCCATTTCACAACAATAAGCTCCTCAGAAGGAAGGGGATACTGAACTCCCTGCCTTTTCCCATCCCAACTATTAACCTGTGGGTGAGCCGCTATCTACTATTTTTCTAACACTTTTTCTACGGTGCCTACTCGCCTTAAGTCGTGAAATATTCTTAAAGGATTATTTCGCGAAATGACGATCGTATTTCATTTTTTTAGTGTACTTCAACCAAATTGCAACATTACAAATTTTAAGCCATAAATAAACTCCCTATCATTATTTCTGTCCAAGATAAGATTTTGCGGTAAACGGTCTGTAATTAGCAAACAATTTGATATTTCAAAACTTTGAAAACTGCGTTACATTGTAGACACCTTAAGGAGCATCTGTGATTTTTTTTCAGATTTTTTAAGACTTCCAGCTAGTTTTAGGAAGTCTCGAAAGTCGAGGCTAAAAAAAAGTGTCTCCGAAACCTTAATTTTTGACACTTTTTACATCAGCGATAGCGTAAAAAAATGTTTAGAACAAAAATATACATATCGTTCAACGCGGGAGACTTTAAGCTTTCACGTCTACCTGCTCATGTAGAAATTTCGATCGGGGTTTAGTAGGGCCCTGGATAGATTTCTCTATTTTAAATTGGGCGCTCATGGGGAAAAATCGAGAGGGCCTGACTAGTTCTGTAACGCTGTTTTAGCCAGGTTCTAGCTAGAACTTCTAAACAGGCCTAACAAGGGTGCCCTTTATTCGCGCGACGATTAGTAGGGCCCCGTCTATACCCTTTCTATTACCTGATAAATATTTAATTGAGTTAAATATTTAATTTATATGACAACAAAGGTATTTAAAAAACAAAAATTAATTGATTGCGAGTATTTTAACTTTAAATATTTATGGTTCTATTTAGAGTAAATAAATATATTACATTTTTAAACATATTACAAATAAAATTTCTAACGCTACGGAGTATCGAACACCTACATCTATACCTAAATCTATCGCCTAGAAGCCGGGAGTCATAACCATTACGCTAAACCATCAAGTTGGTAGTGGATGAAAAAGCTATACTCATAAGCTACAGCTCTCTCTTTTTCTAATTAAATATTTATTATTATACGACGTTATGTATATGTGAAATGAACGAACTGTTAACAGGAATATCAATAAAATAATTTTCAAATAAATAATTTTCAAATAAATAATTTTAATCGATTGAAATTTTTCTTCCTCTAATATTTAATTTTTTCCCATTGTAGATTACTTTACAACTTTTTCCAATGACAGAAAATTTTATTTTTTCTTAACATTTACAGTTTTTCATAAGGATGGAATTTTTTCTTAAAAAAAAAGTATGCAGATAGATTTGTCATACCTATATGAGGCACGAGATTTTTGATTTTTTTTTAACCAGTGGTGAGCGTTCAAGGCGAGGGTCGCGTGTTTTTGACGCTGACTTTAGTTGTCAATTTTTTAGTACTAGTATACAGCACTTTTTCTTTAAACTAAAAAAGGGTTAATAACGTTATGCTTGCGGGGTTAGTGTGATAAAGAGAAAATATCTCTTATGATTTGTGGAAAAAGATTTCCGTCATTATATTTATTGCTTCAATCAATTATTTTCAAAGAAACTGAGATGCTTTTGTAGAACTATAATCAATAATTGTGTCATCTAGTTTTATGATTTAAATTTTTCCTACATAACGCACATTCTGTGGATTTTTTCATGAATGAAGGAAGATCTTATATTTTCCTTAAATAACCGTTTTTCTGCTCGAAAATTTGAATTTTCATTATTTTGAGTAATAAAAATTAAATTAATTAAATCAGGGTAATTATAAATCAGTCTTCAGGTAAGTGTGATATCTGTTTTTATTTTTCATTGCCAAACACGAAAATCTACCAACGCCCATGCGGAAAATTATCGGGAAACTATTCATAGCCAGGTTAGACCGTCCTGACTGTTGATTTTTTATACTTTTAAAAACACTGACTATTTTTGGAAACGTGACAAAATATTTGGATTCAAAGCTAAGAAAAATTCTTGGCTCTGATGGGCTGAACAGCACCCGAATTGGGCCCGAAAAATGACAACTAGATGGTGAGGAAATACATTTTTTTAATTTTCATATTTCTCCTTTGGTACTATTAAACATCCTCGGTTTTTGGGAAATGTGCAAACAAATATTTATATTTGATACTTTGAAAATTTTTTGGCCATTACGGGATATCCAGCATCCGAATGCGGCCCAAAAAGACTGTCCAGAGTAGATAGTCTAGAGTGTCTAGACAATGGCCTAAGCCTCGATGATTTTCTGCACAGACTTTTCTCAGTTAGTAATTAAGCTCCTTTTTGCAATAAAAATATAAGTAATGCAAGGATCGAGTTGGGTTTGTTACTGGGACTTATACTAAATGAATTGTGAGTATATTTATATCCAGATAGTAACCGGATGCAGGTATATTTTATGTTCGAAGAAAAAAATATAACACGGTTGCTTATATTACATTCGCCAAGATTAAATGCATTTTTCTCAAAAAAAAAACGGTTTCACGAAGTTCCACCTTCAAGAATGCCCCAGTGACTTATTTTTTAACTCAGAAGGTTAACTTTGGGTCTTAAATACCCACATATGGAGCAGTAGATGTGTTATCAATAGTTACGAAAGTAGAAACATGTAAAATTTTCATATTACAGTTCTTTCAATAAGTATCCCAATTACCAGCAATATGTCAGTGAAGCTTTTGTTAATTAAGGACGGGCGGGATTAAAAGTTTAAAGTCTAAAGATAATTTTGGAAAAATTTGAATGCAGAATCTTTGCAAATATTTGAAATAGTACGAATTAAAATACAACTTCGTAATTGTGTATCATCTTTACTCTTATATCGAGGCTATAATTGTTATTAAAGAAATATATTAGCTGTTTTCTACTCCTGAGTTGGATTTTGCTTCCTCATAGAACAAGGTTTGTAATTACCTAAATTTTCAAATATAATTTTTTGACATATTTCAAGCTCATTCGATCCAAAGAGTTTGAAAATACAATTTTTTGTTTAAATTCCCATATATGTGTGTGATTAATCAAAACCCAATTAAAAAGTAAAAAAAATTACACAGTTTCTAGGAAGAAAACTTTAATGTAATATAAAACGGTTAAAGCGAATAAATCTGTAAATGATTTGAAAGCTTCCAATAAAAAAAAAATATATATATATATATATAAAACGGCATAAGGTTCAAGTAATATTTAGATTGAAAATATAAAGCTGAAAACATCTAAAGCGAAACATTATATTGAAAGCATCCATTTTTATCTTTTGTTAAGGACAATCCTTCCTCTATGGGGAAGCAAAATCCTCATAAAATGAGTAGAAGAAAATACACATACAGTGAATACATCCATAGTACTCCGCAGCGGTATTTTATTAGCATTTTAAATAGTTATTTCCACTACTTTTTTCAAGTGCAAGATGAAGAAAGAGAACTTTTAATTTAAAAAGTGACTTAAAAAGTCCCACATAAATGAATAATTTTATAGACTTTTTCTTATTAAATATTACGATAACTTGCAGTATAATTTTAATAGAGATTAGATTAGATTTTAATAAAAAATTTTAGAATTGAGCGAATTATATTGAATTTTCGAGTTTGCGGTACACCTTTGTAGGGGATAATAATATCATCCTACGCTACTGTGTCAGTGACAGGTGTGCCCACGCCGTTGGAAGTAATTAACGCGGTTAGCAATTAATAATTGAGGGCGCTGTGCCGATTACATTTTGCAGCCCCGACGCGACGGCAAGCTCCCCATTCACCAGCTCCTGCATAACCATATTCTCTCATCCTGGGACGCGTTACTCTTATCATTATGCGATTACGATTTCACGCAAAATGCCGACCATTATACAAAAGCGTGAATACTGAATTGCATTTGCTGATATGACTTTTTGCAGACATTCCGATTGAAGAATTGCATTTAAATCATATACATAGATTTGGATTTTTTTCGTTTATTTAATTTAAATTATGGATGCTAATTTGTACAATTAAAACTAAATGTATGCATACAATAAACTTGTATGAAACTAAAAGCATGCAGAATATCGTTCATTAATTAAAATAAAATAATTATTGAACAGAAGTTTTCATATTAAATATTAGCATTTTTTATTATATAACACTAGTTTACACATTAAATTTTTTTTAGATTTAATGATGCTATATTTTTTAATGCATTTTTGCCTGCTAAGCTTGAAAATTGCATTCAAAGATCTTTTTATGGATTGTTTTTCAAACTTTTGTATATGTTTATTTTCGTGCAAGACAATGGCTTTTCTATTAGTTTGATACATTGCACTTTACCTATCAAATTAATCATGGAAAATGGTAATAATATTCATTGCAGATTCGATTATCTTCATCTTGATACCATTTGCAACCAGATTGGTCCTTTCTAACTTGTGATAGGTTCACGCTGTAAAGATATCATCGAAACAAAAAATTTTTTATTTAAAAACCATATTTCGAAAGCCCCTTCATAAAATTTTTCTTAAATAAGATTTTCAAGTTCTGCACGCTAAAATACTTTAGAAAATATAGCGGCCCTAAATGTATACATTGACTTTAAACTATATATTATTAAACTTTAAACTCTAATTTCAATGCTTTTTTAAAATTTAAATAGAAACTAATGTAGTAAATACCTTTTACCGTTCTTGGGATCATTTTTAATGTAAATTTCTATAGAATCGAACGAAACTATCACCCACTCAAAACAAAAATTCTGTTTGAACCAACCAGAATTCTGGTTCATTTAACTAGAATAGAGTGTTGAATATGCCCTTAGTATAAATTCTGGTTGAAAGTACCAGAAATTTCTGGTTGAGAATTTTCTGGTTAATGTTATCAGAATTTCGGGTAAATGTAACCAGAAATTCTGGTAAGGTTAGCCAGAAATATTTACTAGACAGTTTTCGGGTAGCTTAAGAATACAACGTTCTGGTTAACATAACCAGATGTTCTGGTAAGTTCAACCAGATATTCTGGTAGACAACGAGTTTCGTCTATTGAATTTCGATACTCTTCTACCCTCATGGAATCTTCCTATCCCCTTGTGAAATTTCAGTGACCACCTGTTACGTTTTCCTAAAGAAAATAATAGTCTTAACTGTTCGTTAAGACTAATTTGTTCTTGATTTTACATAATATAAATGTAGATCACTTGGACAATTCCAAAATTCTCAAACATTCACTTTGTTTAATTATTGTCTACGATTTTAACATTTTCGAGAATTTTTTTCAAAGTCACCCAAAAAATATGTGCCTGGTTCGGAAGTATTCCTGTATCACTGGTGTTTAGAAAGATAACGCGCAATTTCTGCTTATGACACAACTAAATTTACGGCTAACTATAATTAATTATGATTATATAACTGTAAATACAATTAACAAATCGCCAAAAGAGAGATTTCTGAAAATCTGCACAAGATCTCGACACTTCTGTTAC
The DNA here is from genome assembly GCA_010014905.2 of Druon quercuslanigerum. Taxonomy (NCBI): domain Eukaryota; kingdom Metazoa; phylum Arthropoda; class Insecta; order Hymenoptera; family Cynipidae; genus Druon; species Druon quercuslanigerum. Next base: position 11,037 of record JAAAKG020018954.1, read on the forward strand.
CAGAAATATTAACAAGAATAGTTTTAACCAGAAAAAATCAACTAGAGTTCATTAACCAGAATTTTCTAGTCATATTAACCATAATGTCGGATTAAAATAACTAGACATTTTTTAACCAGACGAGCCTCGTTACTTTAACTAGAACTTTTTTTTGAGTGCCATTATTTTGAAAAAAATGTCTTGCTTGGTGAAAAATATTTAAAGCTGAAACAAAAATGTTAAAAAAAGTTATTTATTTAAATGTTATTATTATTATTTTCCTACATATGAGATTTTTTTTAATTTACCCAACTTTTCTATTCTAACATTGAAAAATGTTTATCATATTATATTTTATTTAAACTTCAGGAAAAAATTGAAATTTGCTCTGTTTTGACAATATGTTTTTTTTTAATTTACAAAATAATATTATCCTGGGTTCTTCCTCACACTACTCCCCTCCCTACCGAGTGAGTCACGCCTACCCCGAAAGGGAAACGGCTTAATGGTGTAATAATAATAATATTTTGAAAGAATTCTGATGGCTTCCAATTTAATGAAGTGGACAAATTTTAACTCACATCATTAACATTGAAAGAACTTAGGATCCGTATTATATAGTAGCGTGGGCCGAAAACTCCTTTTTCCAAGTAGCGGGCTCTAATGGTAGGTAAAAGTTGCATTTCCCAAATTATAGTAGTAAGCCTTTAAGTTTTAGTTTGAGCACATAATTAGATATTTTCACTTCAGCCATCAGCTACTGCATCTGGTTACAGGTTGAGAGAAAATAATGGACCAAATGCATGGAACAAAACTTTATTTCTATAATATCTTTGTATTGATTAATAATTATTATCATTTTATTATTTCATTAAATAGTGATGAAAAAAATATCTTTTACAAAGATATGAATGAAATAGGCCAAAAATGAACTGAATCCCATACATTGGTCCCTCGTTTTCTCCTCGGCAATCTACGAAGTGAAGTGAGCTGGTGATTGAAGTGAAAATATCTAACACATTCTGTTCTGTGTATAGTTTTGAAAATTTGAATATTCGAAAATAAAAAAGAGTTTTTGTCATTGAAAAATAATATAAAATTAAAATTAGATAGAAATATTTGTGATCCAGTTAAATCAGTTTTTTCTATTGTGCTAACTGCACTTTATTTTTACACGGAAAAGAATATGGAACTGTAATATCCCAATAGGAGTGCAGGAATCATTTGATCCTGTGTTTAGAAACAAATATGCCCTATTTTGTGCCTGAGATCTCTTTACTTTAAATCTAAGCAACATAAAGTTCTATTGGTACCTTAAAAAAGTTGTGGTGTTATGCAAGATCTAAAAACTACTAAAATAGCCAAATTAACTATTTTTAATCCAGGAATTTAAATCCATACACAGAACAGAATACATTATCCGATAGAACTAAATTTAGACGTCTTACGCCCACTGTTAAGAAAATACAATTTTTACCCAGTACTAGAATCTACTAATAAAAAAAAGTTTTTTTTCGATTCACTCTACTTATATGAGTATAACAGAAGATCAATTATAACTTTGTTGGTATCATACGTAAAAAAATCAGATTTTCCTCTCATGATTCTCGACTAAACAATACAAAGAATATAAAGTAGAAAACAGTAGATTTTTCGATAAAAGGACAACATTTCAGATCCTAAATAAAATTCCTGTGTTTTTCAGGGTTAAATAAAATTCCCAGATTTTACCGATCTCTGGCCATTGGGTAGTCCGCTAGAGACCATGATAATATTGCTGTTGTCAAATCAAATGCGATTCAGCTGCTTCACAATTTGTAATCTGAATATAGAAATTCTAGTTTTGAAAAAGAAATAGCTGAAAATCGAAAATCCCTAAACTAAATAAATGACAGAATTGACAAGCAAAATACATGTTTTTCCGGAACTGAATTATAAATGTATATGTATGCATATATTCTTAAATTCTCGGATCCAGTTCAGAATTACATATAATTATATTATTAATTCTATTTTGATTCGGTATCACAGATAAATCTTCCAAAATCCCTTGACCAAAATATTTTGATTTTATAAAAATTAAATCTTTCTCTCACTTATAATATCGTCATTATCCACAATAAAGTCTATTATCTTGTCCGTTTAGTGACTGAACAAACTAAAAGTAACAAAATATCGAAAAACTTTGAATATTCATTTTAGTACAATCGAATAAAAAACCTCGGCCTTATTCGAGTGTAAACCCCACTCGAAAGTGTAAAAGAACGGTTCTGACACACCGAATTCTTTCAACTTCGTACCGTATTCTTCTACATATTGATATGTGTACGGAAAAGTGAAAGTTATTAACTTTTACCGAAGATGTTTACAAATAAATCTGTATTGGCTCGTAGTTTAGGACGCACGTGATGTTTTTTTATCAGTTTAAAAAAATTTTTGTACCCTCGCTCCCACTTTAAACTGACTTTGTAAAAAATCTCTAAACTCATAAATATGCCAAATCAACTGATCTCTATTGAAGATGAAATCATCGAAACTCTGCCTTAATCGCGACGTTATCTATTTTTTATGTTATCAAAGAAGGCCAAAATGGCTGGTATCCGTAACCGTGTAGATCGTGTTCGAGCATTTACGGGCGTGGTTGTACACAGGGGTCGATGAATGTTTAACAAGGCGAGGCGTTGGGGTCGGTTGGTAGGTAGATCGAAACGATTCAAACGACGGATTCGAATGTTTGACAGTTTAAAAGCCAAGAAGCGGCAGCGGGAGAGCGAAAGGGATAGAAGAGTGAATTGGGGGAGGGTGAGAGTGATAGGGGTGGAAGGAGTAAAAGAGATTGTAGAGTCTGTATAGATGGATCAAGGGGAGAGAGAGAGAGAGAGAGAGAGAGAGAGAGAGAGAGAGAGAGAGAGAGAGAGAGACGACAAAGCAACCTGCGTGAGAGAGTGCGACTCCAGGGTGGTAGTACATTATGTACAGGACAGGGCTAAGCTGTTAGATGTCTGAATTATTAAGGGCGAGTTATCTCATCTGTACCTACAGTCGTCTCGTTACTTTAAACGGCAATATGTTGCAGCTGCTTCCTGGCCGAAAATTCACTTTAAACTTCCATTTTTACCCCAACTTATCGAATTTCTGATCGAGGCAATTTAAACACTTAAATCAACCTCTTAAAGCAATCTTTCATTTAAAGACATTTATCAAATAAAACCCATTAGGGAAAATGATCAAGAAGCAAAATTTCTTCTTTGAAATCCTAAATCAAGTACCCCCCTTTTGTTAGGGCCCGTAAGTTTTGACCCCCCCCCCCCCCCCCCCCCCGCTCAACCTGTAAGTTATGTAATTTTTGCCGACTAAATTTTTTTCGTGAATTTATTTAGGCCACATCCAAAAATAATGTAAGACGATTTTTAAGGAACGGGGGTTTGGTAAAATGTTTTTGTTTCTTATTAATTATTAGAGTATAGTTCAACTGTTAACCAATGAGGCATTGAGTTACTTTTTCAACCATAAAAAATGAATTCTCAACAAAAAATATAATCGTTGATATTTCAACCAAGAAAAGATTTTCATCTTAAATTAAAGTTGAATTGAACCAAAAAATACAAATTTTCAACAAAGAATGATTTTCTCAGTCAATAAAGAAAAGAGAGGTCTTCCCAAATGTTGTATTATCAAGACGAAAAATTTATTTTGTTTATATAATGACGAGAATAAAATTTGCATGAAGCCAAAAGGGGTACAACGATATAAACAAAAGAAAAACGCGTTACGTATTATGTGCACGACCCCTTACATTACTTATTTTCTCAAAAAGTAGCGTAACGCGCTTCTGAAAATCTTTTTTTAAATGTATGCCGTTACATCATTCATAAGAAACCTTACGATCTAATTGTTAAATAGAAGTATTTTTCAGAAATTATTGCAGAATCCAAAAAACTTTTTTTTGTTCGTTTCCATTTACAATTTTAGAGTCATAATCATTCTTGAAATGTCCAGTGAAAAAACAGTTTTTCAATAATTTTTTAACTTAAAAGTTCAATTTCAACATTGAAATTGATTAATAATCGAAGATTATTGGATATACTTCGAGACATGAAAATTTAATTACATAAAAAGTCTCTTTATTTGGCCAAAATAACCGATTTAGAAGTCTGAAAATCATCGTACAAAAGAATCATGAACATCATCTGATAGCAGTTTTATTATTCGAAGAAACACCGTTTGAAGGTGAAAATATGAAGAACATATTAATGAAAAAATGTACTTCCTACCAAACAAACACTTGATTAGTAGGTATACAAACTAAACATATTTTTTTAAATGATAAGTATTTATTGCACAACCTTGTCATCAGGCAATACAAAAGTTATTTTCAACAAATGAAGTTAGTTACAAAATCAAAAATGATCGATATAATCCTTATTTTTTAATTTAAAAATGATCTATAAAAATTAAAGTGTAGCATTATACTTTTATTGTAATGTTTTGAATCATCAACATGATTTCAAACATATATTCCTAATACATGAACATAAAAATATGAAACTAATTGATGTTTTATGAACATTTATCTATATAGGTAACTTCCAGTGCAAAAATATTGCGAACATAAGAACTATCAGGATAAATAAAAATCTGCGAAATTGCATAAAATCTATAATAATATTTCCTGAAATACTGGAAAAAATATTAAAATATCTTGAGAGAATTTAAAATCCCGTAAAATCATTGATATCCTGAGAAAACTGATCAAATCTGTTTCAATCCTTTAAAAATCCATTGGGATGATTTAAAATGTGCCAAAGCCTTATAAAGGGCTATAAAATCGCATCGTATCTTGCAAGATTTTAGGAGTTTCTTTAAAACAGCATGAAATTGTTTTTAAATACCTTAAAATTATTAAATCTCTTGAAAATGTTTTTGAACCTTTTAAAATACCCTTGAAAAATGTTAAATTCTTGGAAATCTTTGGAGATCCCTTGAAAATTTAAAAAGCTCTTAAAACTTCCTTGAAACCTTTAAAAATATTATCCTGTAAATATTTGAAGTCCTATAAAATCTTTGAGGATCCTGGGAAATTTATTAAAATACCTTATTGAGAACTTTTTAAATTTATTTTTAACTTTTAACGTTTTTAACTTTTAAATTATCCAAAAATCTTATAAATGCTATAGAAAGTCGTTCCAATTATTTCGAGATTTCATGAAATTCCTTAAAATCACATTACATTGGTAAAATTCTGGGATATCTCCTGAACTATTTGTAATTATCTTAAAATGTGTGAATTTCTACGAAAACCCTTACTTATTTGAAATTCTTTGAAATTTAATGAAATATTATAAAATGTTTATACATTTTTTACTTTTTTTTATCCAAATATTTTACTCGCCTAAGATTTTCTTTTTTAGAACTTCATGCGTTACAAGAACTTACAACGGTAATCAGGTCTAGCCAAGGGTGTCAAGACTCAGAGGTCCGGGATCAAAGGGTAGAATTCAAAGGTAAAAGGTGAATGGTCATTGGTCGGGCGGTAAAAGTAGATTTTGAAGGTCGCAGGTCAAGTCAGGGATGAAAATTGAAGGTAACGCTGAAATTTAGAAGAATATATTTTTAAGTTTACTTCGTGTAATAGAAAGAGAATGTGAAAGTTTAGGTTCATTTGGTCCGCGTATTTAAAGCATTTAACAGATATATCGTCAGGGAATGTCGCCATCGGTTGTCTCGCCCTCGAGTCGCTTCAGTACTATCGAAAGCCATGCTATGAAAGAACAGGGTCCTTTTTAATCTAAATGACGTGTTTTGGTCCTCTCTTATCTTGAAGAGTCTCCATACGCACGGCTCCCAATACGTCTGCCGATAGCACTGTGGGCCATGACGCGGCTAAACCACTATTAACATTCCAAGCGCGTTCACTACCTTCATCAGTTTTTACTTTCCTTTTCAAAATCATACAATCAAATAATCTTAAAATGCAAAAAAAAAGCGAGATTCATTTTCATATACCTGTATGAGTATAATGATGGAAAGAATATCAGCATCTTTAAATTTTTGAATCAAGCTAGCAATGAATAGTAAATTGACCGATTTCTGTATATTTTATTTTATACATTTAATATTATTTTATACTAGCAAAGATCTTCTCATTTTCTGGTTATAAAAATTCTTTCCAAGTCATGAAAATTAAAAAATTCATCAAACAATTTTACCAAATTTTTTTCGAACTTATAGGGTTTTCTTTTCTTATCTGAAAAATTACAGTTTATTTCTTTTAACTACCTTCAGGCTAAAAAATTAACATATTTTATTTATTCGTAACAAATTTAGGTTCAGCAGCGGACAAGTTATACATATATAATATTTTCATTCACCAACTGACCCGATACAAGTTTTAAAGATCTACTATTTGAAGGGATTTCAACAGATTTCAAGGGAATTCATAAAATTTCTAAGGATTTTTATTATTTCAAGAAATATTAAAAGCTTTTAAGCGTCTTAAGGAATTTAAAAAGATTTTAATATGGTTTTACGTCAACCCAATGGATTGCCTACTCTCTAAATTTGAATCAGTTATAATTTTTTACTAATTTCAGTCAGTGGCTCAATTATAGCTATGAAACAGTAATTTTTACTAATGTATCAGTAAAAATGACTAATTTATCAGTAAAAACTACCGATTAATAGCTAGAATTGAGCCACTATGGGATTTCAAAGAATTTCCTTAACTATATAATAATTAGTTAATCAATATTTCCTTAACTTATAATATTATTTAATTAATATTGTTAAGTCACTAAACGGACAATGAAAAATACTTATTGACGATAACGACTATAATATAAGTGACGCTATTTGCAATTTTTAAAAATATTTCGAAGTCAAGGAACTCCAGAAAATTTTAAAGATTTCCAAGGATTTTTCTGGGATAATGCTAAGTGATTTTTAACGGACTTCAACAGACAAAAAAATCCTTAACATTTTATAATATTTTTATAAATTGTAAAAAATTTCGCAAGAATTAAGGCGTATTGCTAGTATTTAAATATTTGAAAATAATCTTATAAATTTTTCTTTGAACATGCACATTTGAAGAATACGCGTATTTCTGGTGATTTTAAGGAATACCATCAAATTTAATGTAATTTCTTGAGATTTAAACAGATTTTATAATATTTAAGTGAATTTAAAGAATTTTTATGCACAGGAATTGATGGATTTCAAAGAATTTCTAAGAGTTAATGCGGTTTTAAGGAATTTCCTAGACTTTCGGAAGGTGTAACGCGCTTACCTATTATTTATATCGATGTGTCTTTAACTTACCAAGCGAATTCCATTCTTGTCTGTATTTTAACAAAAGAAAAACGTGATACGTCATATGTAATGTTAACAGATTTCATAAGATTCACAAAGACTTAAGTGATTTGAAGGGAGGTTTGAAAGCACTCAATGCACAATACATTTTTCTGGATTTTAGGAAAAATCAGATTTCATGAAATTTTATGGGTTTTCCCAGGGATTTTATTAGATTTGTACGGATTGTAAAGATTTAAAGGACTTTTAATATTATGTCCAAGATTAAAAGGTTTTTTTTTTAATTTATGGGTTATATTTTTAAATTTATTTTAAAAGAGTCATAAATCGTTAATGACCATAGTATCTGCACAAAACCTAACGTATGCTTGCTTCTATATAGTGAAAATAACATGGAAACCTTGGAAAATGATAAAGTATAAATTTAATCATTTTAAAAAAGAATTAGGGACCATAGATTTTTAATTAGTTTTGTCTTGTTAAGAAAACTAACACGATACAATAATTATGCAAACATTAGTCAAGTTTCTGACTGAGCATTTAAAAATTAGGAATCTTTCAAGCAAATATTTTCGAATTTTAACTTTTGGAGTTATTCAACTTTAGTTTCGAGGTCTTGAAACGTAAAATATTCCAGAATTGTGCATTTAAATGTGTGATTTTAATTTAAAATTATAGACATTCTTAAAATGATAATAATTAGTAAGAGGTATCCACTTATGCAGTACCAAATGACATTCAAAGTGATTGGACAGATTTTATTATAAAAAAAACATTTTCTGTAATTTTTACCGATCAAAATCGAAGAATTACAAATATTGTAAACCGTTGAAAATTAAACAAATCCGAACTTCATTTATAATTGAAGTATTCTTAATAAATTAGGACCGTGAAACTAAGTCGTTAAAATATTCTTACAATTGTAAATCACGCTTTATAAAATTATTTATTTTAATCTAAAGTGTATAAATGATAAGTTGAAAATCAATTGTGAAGCATTTCCACAATAAACTGTCAAATTTCAGGACACGAAATTCCGTGAGACAAAAAAAGAAGAGAAAAATGTGTGAGCAACCTGTGGGTCTGCGACTGATTCGAGCAATCTTATTAATTTGTTCTTGAAAATTTAAAATTTTTTATCTTACCTCCATTTCGTTCGTCTGTTTTGAAACCACGTTTTGACTTGGGCATCCGTCATTTTTAGAGATTTGGCGAGGGCTGCCCTTTCTGCCGAGGCTAAGTATTTTTGCTTGTGAAAGCGCTTCTCCAGCTCAGCGATTTGTAACCGGGTGAAACTTGTTCTTGGCTTCTTCCGTTTTGGTGGTGTCCTGTTCTGATAGGGGTGACCGATCCGTCTTGGAAATGCTCCAGCAACTGCAAACCGAGAAAGGATTTTTCTAAATATCTCTTTTACACTGTTGAATGGATTTTACAGAATATTTTCCAAGTAAATTAAATTAATTATCATATTAAATTAGATTACTTATCTCACAAAAATGGCATAGATTTTCGATGGCGGTTTTCAGTGCGAAATGTACACCACCAAGGACAGATATAAATAGTACAAAATACCCTGCAGAAATTGACGGAACAGTAAAAATATTGCACGCCATGGAAAAAATGGTTTAGTTTTATTTTATTTTTCCTAACGCATCTAGTTTTACTTGACCCTAATCTTCGAACATGTATGAACTCATTTGCTTATACATTTGAAAGGGACTAAAAGAGTGACAATATTGGGAGCAGGTTTAACATAAAGTGAGAATACAAATTGAAAAAAGTCAGGTCAAACGAAAAACAGTAAATTGGTTGAGTAGATATTCACCTACTTTTTTGCAGTAAAATCAATTCAGCAGATAACTATCATTTCTAAAAATTGATTGCTTACACGTGTTTTTTTCTATATCTAATAATTATTAAGGAAGCGTCTCATTTAGGTTCTCTCTTGCTATTTTTTTTAAATATTCAAATTATGAAGAGCATGGGCCTCAAAATTAACGTAAATAAAACAAAAACTATGGTTTTCGTGATATGTGTGTCAACACAAAACAAAAGAATATTTCAAATAAGAGTGTAAAGAGTGCGCGAAATTCAAAAAGTC
>JAAAKG020018965.1:0-20427 GCA_010014905.2 Druon quercuslanigerum
AAAATCGAGTGGAGATCGCGTGGCCCCTTGCGTTGATTTCCCAGCGACTATCAACTTCAAACTTATGACACATAACAATGTATGTCAAAAAAATAGTTATCAAAGTCCTAAAAATACCAATTATAGTTATTTTGTCAAGCTGGAAATGGGATGGGGCTTGACAGAACTTCCCTTTTTGCTTTTTCAGATTAAATAACTATGGTTTTAAGAAAAAAATATTTTTTTAAACGTGCGTGATTAAACATGGAAAGAAAATTTTAAGTATTTTAAGTTTAATATTGATTCTAACAATGTTTAATTTTAACTATTCTAATTCTGATTCTGGTAAAATGTTAACTGATCTTTATAGATGGAAAAAACAAAATTTATTTGTTACTTGCAGGTGATCAAATTATTTGAAATTCAGGCAGCGCCCATATGCGGTTTTAGTTTACTATCAATCAAAAATCATTATTGCATCTAAGAAAGATAAAACAATAAAATTATGAAACTGGTAGCAAGCTATAAATCTTATAAGGTACAAAAAATATAAATCTAAACAAAGGTCCAATGGGTGTAGGTTCCGTTGTTATTCCTACGTTTCTTTGTCCTTGAATTAACGTTGTCTACGATTGTGCTTTACGCTCTCAATTTTGAAATTGCACATGATTTTACTATTTTTTCCTACTGGAATTTCTCTAGTTTCACTTTTTGTTAATGGGATAATTTTTTCGGTTTCAATGTATATTTTTACCCGTACTCTACTACTTTTGGGACCGTAAGATGAATATATCCCAGCCAATGCATTTTGCGTCGCCAATATTGCATACACGTAACCATCCTCTGCTGATAATACAATGTGTTCTTCTGTGGGTATGGGGACATAGACGTTATTCCGCAAAAGCAATCGAAGTGACTTATCATCAGGGAAAGTGTATTTTCGTAGGTTGAGCACTCGGCTGGAGTTCCCATAGGAAGTAAGCCGAATAAATTCCAGATTATCAAGGTCATACTGATGTCCGACACCCAAATCAATCTTGGGACGTGGACTTATTACCCTGTGTGAAGGAGATCTAGATCTGGCACGACTAGCAAGCTCGGCAGAAGAAGGAGACGTAGCAGAATAAGTGAAACTGGCTGAATAAGGTCTGGGTAGCGGAAGATACCTGTCAGCAGAAAAATTTCTATTTGATGAAGAAGAATCGCAGTGATGAACACCCGGAATTGGCTGGCGCCTAGGTGAGCACTCGTACTGTGCATCAATATCTGCGAGAGAAAAGATGATTAATTTTTTTTGAAGTATGTTGGCAATATTGCGCTTGGAAAATCATTAAAAGCTAGACCCGAAATATTCAGAAAAAATTATTCATAAAGGATTCTGCAAAAGCTTTTTTGTAGTTTTTTTTTCAGAATGTATCGCGCACTTATACACGCATACAGCAAACAATTTTAACAGAATATCAACATTTTGAAATCCAGCCGTAACTGTCCAATTTTTATCCGACATCTCACTTGATTGTCGTCCGTACAGGTCTGGAATATTTGCGTAAAAACCCGAGGTGATCCGATAAAATCCGTAATGTTGGTAGGCAAACAATTGTAGGCTCTTCCACAAATTAGAATTTTATGTTGAATGCATTTAAAAATCTTAGATAATTTAGGAGTTCGGACGCAATATTATAATTCTGATAACCATTTTGGCAATATTTCTGATCAAATTCAATTAAAAATTACAAAAATAGGTTATAAGTCTAGAATAATTTTCATGCATGTAAATTTTTTCTAAGATTTCAGTTCAACCGGTTTTAATTAGTTTAAAATTACGAATAAAGAAACTGTTTATAAAATCACGGTTCTCTGATAAACTGTTATTTTTACTAAGGTTACCTTGATGATTCGCATGTTCTTTACTTCTTCCGAAATTTTTAAGAAAGTCCCTTGTTCTGGGCGTCATGCCTGATGAAATTTCTGTAAAAAGAAATAAAAACATTTATAAACTTTTAATAAGGTATTTTTAATAAAGGAGATGTAATTTTAAACTAAAACATAATTTTTTGAAATAATTTCTACATTTTAAAGAAACTGCTAGATTTTCAAAACACATCAGAGATCAATTATTTCAAAGAAAAATGAATTAGTAAATTGTTACTCAAAGAAATTTCTTTGAACGAAAACGTAAACAAATTTTCAACAAACTAGATAAATTTTCTACCAACGTTATAAAATTTTAAATTTATTTATCAACCTGTGAACAAGTAAATCACTCTTTAACCTCATACGCACAAACCTATTTTTTTGATCAGAGAGCACACTGTGGGTCTGTGAGACACTTTAAACTTTTCCGCAGCATACCATTTCAAAACTACTCACCTGGCCAATTTAAAAAAATTCTCAGATATTTTTCAAACTTTATAAAGTTAATTTGTGTTGTTTAAGAAAGTAATTGCAATTACTTACAAGTAAAAAATTATTTTAAAAAATAGTACTTTTCAAGAGAAGCTAAGTATAAAAAATTTAAATTTTTCATAATACAGGTTAAAAATTCTTCGTTCAGAAATATTCCCGAACAAAATCAATCTAAGGGTCTAAGTGATCCACAGTTTGCTCCAAAAGTTTATGGAGCAGTTCTTTTTACAATACAGCAGTTGAATTTTCAACCGCAAAATATGAACTTTTGACACAATATATTATCAAAGATGTTTCTTAGCTTTACCCTTAAGTGAAACAACTTAGCGGCGTCACCAGCGAAAAACAACATGCCATAAAATGCATATTTTTTTGCTATTTTTTTGCTATTTTTACAAAAAAAAAATTTTTTTCGCTCTCTTAGTTTTCGAGAAAACAAGGCGCCGCTAGCTTGCCGTCAACTCAGCGGCGCCATCTACAAAAATCATCAAATTTAGTCAAATAACTAGGCTAGATTTTTTTGCTATTTTTTTGCTTTTCAATGTAATATGTAACACTTTCTTAAAATCAACCTTTATTTTTAAAAACCAACCTCTCTGTACCTCGTAGACAAGAATATGTCAAAAAATAAATTTTTTCGGAATTTTTTACTGTCATTAGAGTCTCTGATTTTTCGGCTCATCGAAAATACCCACTCCAATTTTTTGGCTTCAACCCTTAACGATAAAAAGCAACCCCTCTGTACCACGTAGACATTACTTTGTCAAAAAAAAATCTTTTCCAGAATCCTAAGCTATCAATAGAGTCTCTGATTTTTGGGCTTCTCGAAAATTTCAACTTCGCATTTTTGGCTTCAACCCTTATCGTTAAAGGGCAACCCTGATATACCACGTAGACATAGCATTGTCAAAGAATAATCTTTTTGAGAATTTCACTGTGCCAATATTGTCCTTGTTTTTTCAGCTCATCGATAATACCCACTCCAATTTTTTGGCTTCAACCCTTAACGATAAAAAGCAACCCCTCTGTACCACGTAGACATTACTTTGTCAAAAAATAATCTTTTTCGGAATTTTGCACTGTGAATAGAGTCTCTGATTTTTTGGCTTTTCAAAAATATCCACTCTTATTTTTTGGCTTTAACCCTTAACGATAAAAAACAACCCTTATGTACCAAATAGACATTACCTTGTCAAAAAATAGTCTTTTCCAGAAGTAATAAAATGAAGTAAAATTTTATTGCGTATAAATCAAGTATTATAAATTAACTTCTGACAACAAGAAAATATCGTTATTAATTTTAATATTACCAGTTTTTAAAATAAATTAAAGCTCGCTGAAAACGTACATCGTGTCTATGTGGTACATAAGGGTTCCTTTTTAACGTTAAGGGTTGAAGCCCAAAAATCAGTGTAAGCATTTTTGAGGATCTCAAAACTCAGAGATTCAAAATTGAAATTTTCAAAAAGATTATTCTTTGACGTCATGTCTACATGGTACAAAGGGGTTGCTTTTCAATGTTGAGGATTAAAGCCAAAAAATCGAAGGGGGTATTTTCGATAAGCCGAAAAATCCGAGACTCTATTTGAACTGTGAAATTCTCAAGAAGATTATATTTTCAAAGTGCTATGTCTACGTTTTACAGAGGAGTTGCTTATTATCGTTAAAGGTTTAAGTTAAAAAATCGAAATGGGTATTTTCAAAGAGCCAAAAAATCAGAGATTCTATTAATAGTGTAGGATTCTATGAAAGATTATTTTTTGACAGAGTAATGTCCATGTGGTACATAAGGGTTGCCTTTTAACGATAAGGGTTGAGGCGAAAAATTCGAAGTTGGTATTTTCGATGAGCCGAAAAATCAGAGACTCTATAGACAGTGAAAAATTATAAAAAACATTATTTTTTGACATATTCATGTTTACGTGGTAAAAAGGGGTGTGTTTTTGAAAATAATGGTTAATTTCAAAAAAGTGTCACATATCACATTGAAAAGCAAAAAAATAGAAAAAAAATCTAGCCTTGCCATTTTTTAAATATTTTTCTTAAATAATTTTTTTTATTACAAGACTTGAGTTTTTTAAATAAGGGTTAATTTTTTAAAAAACGATTCATAGTGCATTGTAAAGCACGAAAATAGCAAAAAAATCTAGCCTAGTTATTTGACTAAATTTGATAATTTTTGTAGATGGCGCCGCTGAGTTGACGGCAAGCTAGCGTCGCCTTGTTTTCTCGAAAACTAAGAGAGCAAAAAATAGCAAAAAAATAGCATAAAAATATGCATTTTATGGCATGTTGTTTTTCGTTAGTGGCGCCGCTGAGTTTTTTTACCTTTTATGCAATGTATTAACCTTTAAGTTATCATTTTAAATAAAATAGTTGAATTTATAACCAACATAAGCTTGTTAGTTACTTCCTTAAAAGTGCAACTAATTTTTTAAAAAATCATGTTTTTGAGTAAAAGTCAACTATTTGGTTAAATATTAACTTTTCAGCTAAACCTAAATATTTTTCGATTAAAAAATGTATGCGAGGTCTAGTGCGTTCAACTTTAAAGTCCAACTAATTAAGTCATTACTATACATTAGTCCAATCCACAAAGGCAAGATACACGTCTTGCCTCTTTTTATCAGAGAGTTGAATTAATGATAGACCTTGTCTGTGTTCATAAGGCTAATCTATATTCTTGCCCTAACTAGCCGGACTAATAATATTAATTGCCTTTGTTGGTTGAATAGATCTATTGTCTTTTCTTAAATGGCTGAAGCAAATTAAGGAAAAACTATATAGATCAGTCTAATCAAATAAGAAAATGTATGTTAATAGTTCAGTCGGTTTAGACAAGACTGCAGATCTGTTAAAACACCAAACATAAGACATGTTACTGGGATATCCAGTTAGGGCAAAACTATAGATCGGTCTAATAAAAAGATTAAAGTCATGATATAAGTCCATAGATCAGTGCAAGCATCAAAACCAAGACACTTTAATAGTTGAGCCGGTTAATTCAAGACATATGTTATGTTCTTGATGGAGAGAGGGGGTGATGGGAGATCGGAGAAGTCAAGTAGACGCTCTGGTTTGTGATCTGGGTTTATTATGTCACATGTTTAGAGTTGCGAAAACGAAGTTGAAAGAAGACTTGAACTCATGACAGTGTGGTCGCCAGGCAGGCTCCTTACCACTGGACTGGCGGAACTTAATTCACTCGGAACACACCGATATCTGATATACATCTAGCCACATAAAACGAGACTATGAATGTGTCTTAACAACAGAGAAACACATGTAACTAGTGCAGCCAGTTAAGAGAAGACTACAGATCTGTTTAACCAACAACGTCAAAGAACGTTATTGGTGCAGCTAGTTAAGATAAAACTGTAAATCAGTGCAAATAATCAAAACAAGAGACTTTTTTGAGTTCATTTAGTTAATACAAGACTCTAAATAAGTAAAAAAAACAAAGGCGAAACACTCTGGTTGGCCAGCCAGTTGAGACAAGACTTTAGATTACTTTAGCCAACAAAAGCAAGACACTGTGGTAGTTAAGCAAGTTGAGACAAAACTATATATCAGACCAACTTATTTCAAAACTTGCCTTAACTGGTTAACACAGCTCGCCGGTTTGGATTAGACTAATCTATAGTGTTGTTCTGTCTGGATTAGAAAGGTGTTTTGTTTTTGTTTGTTGAAATTGTTTGTTGTCTTGTGCTAAATGGAACGACGAATAACATTTCATGCTTTCAATAATATATTTAATGCTGTCATGATGATCCACTATAATGAAAAGGAGGTGTTTGGGTTACAGTCGTGCGCTCTGCAACGAATCTTATTGATATTTCGTGAACATTACAGTTTAGTTCTGTAGGGATAACCTGATGCTGATGTTTCATATTATGTTGTTTTTGATTGGCCAATCAGGTGCGATCAGTCTACACAGTGGGGTGCTCTGCTCAATCAGAGGAATTGTAGACTGTATGTGTAAGACCAGCATAATCTGAATGCTCTGTAATTGTAATGAACTGTAATTTTCTCTAAAAGTCGGCAAAATTTCTAGTTTGGATATAGTTGAAATCCCAAACACCTCCTTTTTATTATGTCAAAGCATCTTTCCTTTGGTAATTGGACTGATCGATATTCTTTTCCTAACTGGCTGGACTATGAGCATGTCTTGCCTTAGTTGTTCAGACTAATTTGTAGTATTGTTTTAACTGGCTGAAAAACTAAAGAGTCTTGTGCGAATCCGTTGGACTGATCTGTAATATTGTCTTAATTAGATGTACTGCTAAATATCTTTGATAGCAATGAATGTCTTTATTTTAAAAAATCCTCATATTGTTTTGGTAGTATTATTATATTAGCCTTATTGGCTAGACTGGCTCTTTCTTTGATTGATAATCTCCTCTTTATTCTTGTATTTATTTATACCTTCAATATTTCAAACTGTGTTTGCATTGCGAGGACAGCACCACCATTGTTCTTATTATAACTAAGATGGCCAAAAAATTACAGAAAAGTCATAAGAGGTTCTGAATACAATACTGATCACTGTCTTCTGGTCTTCAAAACTATCTAGGATCAGAGATGGCTTAGAAAGAGAACAAAAAAACGAAAGAAATACGAATCACAATCCAAAATTAAAAAAATTAGATGTACGAACAGACTTTTTAGAATAAGATAAACGAATGCAAAGAAAAAAAAGTAAAGATGAAATCGGAACAGAAGAAGAAAGAAAAATACAAAACGATTGCGAACCTATGGCCACTCGAAAATTTGGTTAGATAAAATACGTATCCTTTCTTTTTCAGGTTAATGCTGTAAGAAACATTTATTATTTAAATAAATTACCAAATAAATTAAACAAATTATTTTATGGTTATCATTGATGAAAGCGGTTTTCTCACTGTACATCATTTTCAGTTTACAGAAATGTTTTAGTAGTTATTTCTAGTAAGATTTGTTAGGGTGTCCGAGACTTTTATTTTCAAAATTGTACATAAATTGTTGAAGCTATAAGTCAAAAGACAAATTATCTCTACAAAAATTTAATTTTTGAAAAAAATAGAATTTTTCATAAAAAAATTAATTTTTAGAGAAACCGTTCACTCCAATCAGAAAAATGATTAATTGAATTTAGTTCCACCTTTTACACAAGCCGTTAAATTTTTAATTAAAAAGGGTAATTAATTTTTCACAAAAAAGTTTGATTTTCAACCAAAGAAAATAAATTTATACTTAAAATATTAACCTTTAAAATTAAATACTTAATGCAAGGAAAATAGTTTTTAAAGAAAAAGTAGCATTTAAAAAAATTATTCCAACCTCAAAATTAAAATTGTAAAGAATAAGGTAATTTTCTGCTAAATAGTCGAGGTTATAAACACGAAGTATGACTTTTCAACAAGATTTTTAATTTTTCAAACAAAATAGTTGCATTTTTGTAAAATTAAAATAAAAATTTTGCTAAAACATGTGAATTCTTTTAACAAGAAGACAAGTTTTTAAAAATGGATTAAAATTTTTTCAACCCAAAATTTTTCACGACTTTTCAACATAAAAATACGAATATCGGAAAAACAGTTAATTTTTTAAGAAATAGTTCAATTTTCTACAAATCAGTTGCATTTGTTTATAAAAAAAAAATTTTATCCAAAAGTGCCTCGAGTTGACTTCTTAGCAACAAAATCTGAGTTTTAAAGAAAAGGTTAATGCTTTACGAAAATAGAGAAATATTTAACCCAAAAGACAAATTTATTTTAAAAAAAATTGAATTTGCAGTAAAAAGCATTTCTAGTCAGTCTAGCATTGCAGAGAAATCAAAAAAATCCCACCCAGTTTAAGCCAGTAGCACGCTAATAATTGACACAGATTTTGTAAACAAAGTCATTTTTTTAATAATTTGTATTTTTTTTGTAACTTTATTGTTAAATATCTACCAATAGAAGTAAGGAAGGCGGCAAAAGCGAGGAGTATAGTAGCGCTGGTAATCATCCTTTTTTATCAGAACAGGTGACAGGAGATGGTACTATATAATACCAATTGAAGAAGAAAAGGAATTTTCTACAAGATTTTTTCCTAAATTTAAATGTAGGCTTTTCATATTTCCCGCGGAAAATTTTCATTTTGTACTCCCCCCTCTTAACCCCCCCCCCCCCCCAAGAATAACAAACATTTTCACGTGTTACATGGATGGGCACTAGTCAGTATATCACTCGAAAAGATATTCTGTTACATTTTATTGCATAACACTGTCATAGATTAATTTGGGTAAAATGAAAAATTATATCAATATATTATGCCTGCAGGTTAAACAAAGATTTCTTAAAAATAGATCTTTATTGGTACAAGTTGATTTCTTCTATCGTTTCAATTATTACTCATATTTATATGAAAGATTTATTTTATAACACGTTGAATTTTTATTGAGAAATAATAATTAGTAATCTTAGGAGCTTACGTAAGAAAAATAAATAAAAGTAATGATAATTTTCAATTTATTACAACTTAGAGAATTATTTATTACCAAAAACGATAAACTTTCATTTAAATATTACTTTTATTCAAAAAATTTGAATTTTCAACTGTACATTATTAATTTTAAATAAAAATGTTTGCTTTCAACAAGATACTTGATTGAGCACCTAAATATTTTAATTTTCAACTTAACGAGAGACAGTTTCTCAAAATATTTGAATTTTCAAATTACAAAGTGTGGCTTTTTGAAAAAGTTGTTACATTTTTACGATAATTATTTAATTTTGTGCCAAATAATACAACTTTGAATAGCAAACAAGAATTGTAAAAAAAACATAAAAACTTTCATATTATTTTTTATGGATACAACAAAATATCCTTTGATTCTTCTATTAGATTTTTTACGTATCTCTTGTTCTTTGTCATAATATATTAATTTTTGATTTTCTATGTAACAGTTTCGAAAAATAAAAAAATGACAAGTACTTTGAAAAATCATTAAAAGAAATTTTGTAGGATTGTACAAAAGATGAGCATGATGAGACTGTAATAAATTATAATAAATTTGCCTCTCTTTTTGGGATAAAAAACTTTTGACTGCCAATATTTTTTTGTACCTTTTTTCGTTTTTGCACAATTTTTTCATTTGTATTTTTAGTTATATTTTTAGGATTAAAACCAAAATAAGGTGTCCAATCAAAAAGTGACTTCTAATATATTTTTGCTTATTTCGGATTAACGTTTTTTTTTAAATTGATTTGTTTTTTACACATTGTGTTGTTTTTGCAAAAATTTTGTTTTTTTTATTTTTAATGATATTTTTCACAAATAAAACAAAAACTGAGAGTCTATCAAGAAGTAAATACTAACAAATTTTAATTATTTTTCAGGATAATCATTTTTGTTTATTCACTTTTTTTTGTATCTTGCACAAATTGTCCACAGTATGGAGCTTTTGAGTTTTTCATTATATTTGTGCAATCACAATTAGAATTTTTAGTTTATCAAAAAAATCCAAAAACTTGTTATGATCGTCTTAAAGGGCTTTGGAAAAAAGATTGTTTTTCTTCTTTTGACTTTGTTGCATACCGTGCGTAATTTGGCTTAATTTCTAATTTTTGGTTTATTTCTAAAATTTTATAAATGCTCTGATAAGCTTCTTTTCATTTTAATAAATCATTAGGATAAATTTTGTCATTCCTTAGATGAAATTGAGAAATTTCAACATAAGGAAATTATTTTTTTTCAATTTCTTATTATTCTTCCAATTTATTGTATAAAAAATATTTATTATTATTAATTTAGCAATATCTGCAGGCGCGAAAAGCGCTTATTCAAAAAACCAGGATTCGTAAATTTCCGGAGAGGCGGTTGCGACTCTCCCCTAGAAAGGGCCGCAGTGCGTGGGTCCTCAATTGAGTATATTGCGCAATATTATGTACTGAAATGGGAAACGTTTCACGTAGCCCTGACTGTTTACGTTTTGATTCCAAGGATTTAGTAAAAATGTATTTTTTCTCTTGAAATTGGACTCGAAATAAAAAACAATTTTTTTAGATGTGAGATTTGATAAAACCTTAATCTGAATCCTATTTATTCTTACGTATTGGATTCTTAAAGAATTTGACGAAAAATAATTGGTTATTGTTCTCTTTGGAAAACTAGAAATAATATTCGCAAACGGCATTTTCATATTCAGTTCAAAACAAAAATAGTTATAAAATTGCAAAAAATAGAAAATATTTGTATTTTTGAGCTGAAAAATTAGTAGAGTGCGTTTAAGTTTCCCTTTTTATTTTACAGTAATTAATCTTATATTTAAAATTAATCAACTACTAGATGTTAGAGTAAATCAACAATAGACGAAATTCTTTAAAACAAGTAAAATTTGTTTTTATTTAACATTAGAAAAATGTTTGATATCCTGCATCTTATAAAAATAGTCACCACAGTGCTGAAAATTCAGCTGAAAAAACTACGATTTCAAATTATTTTTAATTATTTATAATCAAATTCTGATGATCGTAAATAGTGGAAGAAATAATTTTTTACTTTTTACTTTCGGGTGAACAAATTATTTTAAATTAAGACAAGAATGATTAACAACAAAAAAAAAGTTTAATTTGGATCTTCATTTCTCATGCCACCCCCTAAAGTCGTTAAGGAACTTGGTAAAGGTAAAACGTTAAAATTTAAGCAAAATCGGTTTAGCTAAAGAGCTAAACAATTTTGGTAGGGATTAATTACCGGGAGAAGTACAAATCTAAACAAAGATTCAAAGTATTTAGGTTTCTGTCCTAGTCTTATGTTTTCTCTTAGTTGACTTAATGGTGTAAAGAACCGTGGCTTATACGGTCTATTCTATAATGAAATAGAATTTTGCTACACTTTCCTACCGGAATTTCTCGAATTTCATCTTTTGTCAATGGTTTAATCTTTTCGCTTTCAATGTCTATTTTTGCCCGCACCTTACTACGTTTGGGACCATTACATGAATACAATCCAGTAAGATAATTATTTGTCGCCAATATTGCAAAGATGTACCCATCGGCTGTTGATAATACAATGTGTTCATGGGTTGGTATGGGAACATATACATTATTTCTCAAAAGTAATTGAATTGGTTTATTAGCAGGAAAAGTGTATCTTTGAAGTCCGAACCGCCGGCGGGGATTCTGATAAGAACTCAGCTGAATACATTCCATGTGGTTCAGTTTAAATTGATGACCGGAACCTAAATCAATCGTGGGAGGTGGAGCCATAACACTACGTGGAGGAGATCTAGACCTGACACGAATAGAAGGCTCGGCTAGAGAAGCAGACTTGGAAGGAGCAGGCGACCTGGCCGGAGAATAAGGTCTGGCTGGAGGAAGATGCCTTTCAATAGAAAAATCTCTATCTGATAGAGAAAAAGATTCGTTGCCAGGAACATTAAAACTAGAATGCCTATTAGGTGAATGCTTGAACTGTGCACCTGTATCTGCAAGAAAAAAAGAGAATAAATTTATTTTAAAGTATGTAGATAATATTGCGCTGCAAAAATGATTAAAAGTTAGACCCACAATGTTCAAGAAACATTATTTGTGGCTGATTCTCGTTACGATAGAGATTACGTTTGGAGGAATATCGTTACAGAGACTGTCTATCTAGACTATTTTCAGTTCAAAAATAAGAACTTTCCCTACAAAATACACGAGAAGAAGTTAAGAACAAATCGATTGCTAATAAGACACCTACTAGAGAAAATTTAAAAACTAATCCAGGTGAAAGGATCTGGCGAACTATATTCAAAGAACCGAAATAAAGTCAGGAAACAACTCTATATAAGTTATCCTGATTTAGTGAGACCGAGTGGCTGTAAGTTCTAAATAAGATAAGTAAAGTTATCATGACATCTTACCTGACTACTTCAAGCTACTAGTTTATTAACTTAATGATCATTCCTTTAGAAAGAAGTGATTCTAATTAAGAGGCAAAGGGAGAAATCGTAAGAGAATCACACGGATCAATTACTGCCCAAACATCTTGGGAGAAAACAAAAGTATCAAACGAGCCAAATCTTTAATGCCTGTCAATCCTAACTACAAAGGAGCGTCGGATTATTCGGCGCATCTAGGTGTATTCTAAGAGATCAAGGAAAACATTTTATATTTAAACTGGTAGAGAACTTTAAAAATCTTTTCAGAATTAAACATAATATAACCATATTTTAAGACCCATATGGTAACGAAGCTTTCGTGAGAGTCCACTCTACAATGAAGCATTTATTAATAACAAGCGTCGAGGATCATTACACTGAATGGGATCGAAACTTAAAAATAATCTGCGGAGCATGCATCACTATGAAGCATGACGCTAGAGGTCACTTAACCTTCCGAATGAACTTTGGAAGAGTGGCTAATTTGCCCTCAATGCTGAGCACAACACTTAGCGTTAAGTATGGATAACTGCTTGACCTATGGATGAGAAGACATAGGCAGTACCTCAAGAAAGCTAGGGAGAAATAAACTTACAGAAACTAAAGTAAAAAAATTGCTACACTCGATAATTTTTATACTGCAAGGAATCTATGAACCAAGAGATCCTATCAAACTTATTAATAACCATCAAGGTAACACACTCTCTCCTTCATGGAAAGGAGCAGAAATAATTAACGTAGCTATTTCAAACGAATCAGATTGCCTACTCTATTCATATCCCTATTCCAGAAAGAGAATCTCACTAAATTAAACATTCAATACCTACTTCGAAACAAATCTGTTTTGTCTTTCTGGAAATAATTCCAGACTACAAATACCTACTTATAACACAGGGAAACACTATATACGTATTTAATAAACAGAATATCTACAGATAATTTTAGACACTATGGTAAAATTAAAATGTGCAAAATAATGCAACCCACTTACTAGATGTCATAAATGCATAATGTGTAACAATAACATAATAATAATGAATCACAAAAGTATCTGAACGAGTCTCGGTACAAAGATAATATACCCAGTGGAAATTTGACGAGCGAAACCTGCAGCCTAGAGGGCACCTTACATGACCTATAGTTTCACTAATGGGTCCCCTTAACGGAGTTTTTACGAAAATACTACTTAAAATTGATCACGGTGAATAGCAAGCAAGGTGCTAATTTTTACCAATACCAAAGAGCATGTCTAAAAGAAGCCAGAGAATAACCAAGTTCCATGCACGTAAAACATTGTTCAGTTTAAGAGATTATTTATAGTGTAAAATTGTTAATATAAAAACAGTTTATTAAATAACGCTTCTCTCATAAATTAGTATTTGTACTGCAGCTACCTTGTTGATTCTCATATTCGTTACTCCTCCCAAAATTTGACAGAAAGTCTCTCGTTTTGATCGGCATACATGAAGAAATTTCTGTAAAAAGGAATACAAGATTTATGCAATTTTAATATGCTGTTGTAAACGAAAAAGATGTATCTTAAAACTAAAAGACAATTTTAAAAAAATCTATGCAGTATTAAGCAACTGTAAGAATTTTGAACCTAAAATGATGAACTATTTTAATTAGCAAGGAATTAGTAAAATTGTCATTCGAAGAAATTCTGTAAAACAAAAACGAAACTTTCACGAAATCAATCAACTTCAACCAGCGGCATACATTTTTAACTATAATTATCTTTCTTTATTCTTGTTGTACGTCAGTAGGCATAGATAAGAACCTCGGAAATCAAGAAATTGGTCGATGTGAATTGTTACTCAAGTTTTGAAACAGAAAATCCTACGTAACAAATATCCGATTTTCGAGATTCTAAACGACAAGTTTGCCTAACCTTCCGAATATCAGGCCCTTCGGTAACGGGACTTTAATTGCCAAAAAATTTCCCCGGGCTGAGTGGCGACAGCCTGCGAAACATGTGCGTTAGGGCTTGTTTACCGTCGAAGCCGACCGAGCGACGGGCTGAGTCACGTACACCATCGGTTTGTTTCTCTCTCACTCTAATGCGCTCATAATCTTATTCCTGCATCTTTCCCCTCTCACTTCTTTTCTTTATTTGTCCTTTTTCACCGCATGGGTAGTCAGGACCGGGGATCTCAACCACCAAAATAATAGACGCGATCCGACAGCAAATTATCTTGTGAGAATTACATAAAATTCTATATGTTATAGGTCCATGCCGTAGAAAATGATCTAATCAAATTAAAATAATAATCCCAACACCTTAAAATTACTTAAAGTAGAACCAGAACTCCCTTTGAATTATCGGGTTGATAAGTAGAATGTATGAATTAATTATTAGGTTCGTAAAAATTAAGGAACGGGCACGCATTAATAAATGTCTAAACGTTCCTCAACTAAAACAAGTTAAATTAATGTAAATTCGAGAAGGAAGTTGGACTAAGTAAGTCAATCCTAGAGTAAATTAGTGAAAGGCTTTCTTTGCTCTGTAGGTAGAACAATAGTCTAGGTAAACTAATTATAAAGTGGTACGAATGTCTGGGGACTTGCGATTACATAAAACGTATAAAATATTCCTTTTAGATATTAGATCTGAATTGTTGTTAACAATAAAAACCTTACTCTTGTCCTATTTGACCTAGCTAAATGATTCCTTCGAAATCATAAAGCTAGGATACAGTTAAGCATAGGGTTTAATTTTTCATAATTTTTGGATTATTATTAATACTTTTAATTATTAATTAAATATTTTAGCAAAAAATTAGATTTAGAGTAGAGCAGAGCTGACGCGCGGCGGAACGAGGCAGGCGGGCCTGGCTGACGACCCCCTCCGTTTAGTTGCAACTTCGTTGTCGCTCTCGCAGCCAATCGGCGGGCTAAAAACGCGTCCTCACCGCCTCGGAACACCGCTCGCTCGGCTTTCGGGAGTCGAAAGCGACTGAATTTTGACAGTTAGTATTCCGAAGTTCCCAGAACAACTGTGGTCTCGATGGAACTCTCTACCTTGTATTACAAAGCCAGAAATAAAATATTATGAATTTTAAATATGATTCGTGCTCCCTCTATCGAGACCCCAAGCGTCTTGACAGATCGCGATTAAAATCTTTCTGTGATTGCGATTTTTCTCTGTGTCATAAGGATTGTTCTTTTCTTTTATATTTTCTCGTAAGTTAATCGGTTTGGAATTAACTAAGTCCGTCAACACCGGAGTAGAACGCCGATAGACGGCTTACAAGCGTGGCCCCACTTTATGAAGCCGCAGGGTGCCAGGCACATATACCTCTCGTCCGGGCTATGCCGCACAACCCTGACAATACCGAAAGCCAATTAAATGCTCATGGCTTCATGATTCATGGTGAAATGCATAGAGGGCTCGGGAAAATCACGTCTATATTTAACAATCATTAACTTACAAGTCCAAAGGCTAGAGTATAAACAGAACAGTTTCAACCAAATAAATGATTTTCGATAAAAGACTTAAATAGCGAACCAAGAAAAATATTTAGTCACAAAAGATAAAAGTCATCAAACACATTTTTAATATATGAAATGAAAAAGTTCATTTTTAATTAAATAAAAAATCTGTTTCACTTTAAAATCGAATTTATTTGTTGCAAATTTGTTTTGGTTAAGTAAAACTGATTTTAAATTAAAATCAAAATCTTGAAGAGTTTAATTATTTAAAATGAAAATTCTTTAGGCTACAAAAATAGTATAGATATACTATGAGAGACCAGGGCGGCCTTTATTTTCTACTTTTCAAAATTCTTTGCTTTTACGCCCCATTTTCATTTGATGTCCCCAAATAAATCTCTTCAAAACGACCCCGCATGTTTTTCATTAAAAGCCAGCTTTAGTCAAGTTATCTGAAAGTCTCCTACTAAATAAATCAAAATGAGAAGCAGTTCAAAAATTCAAAAGTTTTCGAGATACTTTGGGATGAATGCGAAGAATATGAAGATGTATATGAATTTAGTGTCCTGCTCGAAAAATCAAAATGAGGTACATATTATTAAATAAAATGTGACCTGAATAATTACTGTAAACACTGGAAACATTGGCAAGACTAGTTTAGCTAATGCTGGCAATGTAAATACGAGTGAAATTTTCAAATAAAGAAGAAAGTTAAGTCAATGAATACAAGACTGCCAAAGATATTTAGTAGTACAGGTAATTAAGAGAATACTCTAGAATAGGCCAACCGACAAAGGCAAGACACTTTTATAGTTAAACCAATTAAGATAACACTACAGATCAGAGCAAAACAAAAATGCAAAATATTTTTATTGTTCAGCCAGTTGAGACAGGACTTAGAATAGTCCAACCAACAAAGGGCAGTGATGTTAAATTCCACCAGCTACGACAATATCATAGATCAGTCCAACCAGTAAAGGCAAAAAGAGATGATAATAATACAGATAGTTAGGACAAACCTTAAAATATGTCTCACTAATAAATGTAAGAGATGTTAATAGTACAGGCAGATAAGACAAGACAAGAATAATAATCCAGTCAATTAGGACACGACTATAGATCAGTCAAATCAACAAAGGCTATTTTTTTAAAAATTCCAGCCAGTTAAGACAAGACTATAGATAAGTCCAACCAATTAAAGCAGGCCATGGTAATCACCCAGCTAATTAGGACAAACCTATAGATCAGTCAAATCAACAAAGGCTGTTTATGTTAACAGTCCAGGCAGTTAAGACAAAACTATAGATCAGATCAACCAATCAAGGCTAGCCATTTTAACAGTCCAGCTAGTTAAGGCAAGACTATAGATCAGTTCAACGAATAAAGGCAGGCCATGGTAATAAACCAGCCAATTAGGACAAACCTACGGATCAGTCAAATCAACATAAACTATTTATGCTAACACAAGTTAAGACAAGACAATAGATTAGTCCAACCAATGAAGGCTAGACATTTTAGATGGCAAGATCTTTTGTTAGGCCAGCAGTTAAAATGAATCTATCAATTAGTTTAGCCAATAAAACAAGAAACTTTAGTAGTCAAGTCAGTAAAAAAAACTTGGTATAGATCAGTCTTCTTTGGACCCATATGAGTGGCTTGAGGTTGTCTACCTTCAAAGTTTATGATTTATTCATGTTATCGGACGAATGCTGACTTTCTTCCATCTTAAGTGAATGGGAAACTTCATGATCTTTCCTATACCCCTAAATATTAACCAATTTCGCTAAAGTTAAGGGAAATCTCTTTTTGGAATTCAAAGAAAACTGGGGACGGTAGCAGAGATATTCTAAAAAGAATCCGACAAAGTATAAATAGGAGCTACTTTAATGATATACACATATTTTGCAATAATATTAATGTTGTCCTACAATTTAAAAATGTTGTATTTATATTGTTATGTATTTACCAATAGAATTGAGAAAAGCAAGGAGTAGAACACCGGGGATCGTCATTCTGTCTTATAAGAATAGATGACTGTAGAAGAAAGTAAATGCTACTTATTGATGAAGAAATAGACTTATCTGCAATATGTTTCCCTACACATAAAAGCGGATTCCCAATATTCCACGTATTCAATTTTTATTTGGATATGCTATTAGTCACTATATTTCTCGAATTTATGTTATGTGCAACTTTATTGTATACCTGTATTTTATCAAACAAATTGGGTAAAGTGAAAAATTGTATCAACATACTCTGTTTACACATTAAACAAAAACTTGAGAAAAACAGATCTATGTTGGTACAATTTTATTTATTCCAAGGTTTCATGTTTCTTGTTATAGTACTTCGATATTTTTAATGGGCAATACTAATACGACACATGTATATGTATAATAATAGACACAAAATTATAGGTAAAAATTAAAGTTTGCGACGCCTGCACACAATTAAATATTATGTTTTTTGTATAAGAAAAGTTCAACCACAAATTACCTAATATGATTGAACGGGTTAGAAAGCCGATGAAATCTTTTTTTTTCTAATAAATTATTAATTCGACAAAATAAATAAGTCTTAAATCAAATAGATGATTTTTTGCCAAACAAAATGAAATCTAAACGTAGAAAAATTGTTTTCTATTAAGAAGATAAACGTTTAATAAAAGACATGAATTTTAAGCCAAATAGTTATTTTGTTAACTGAAAAATAAAGAAAAATTTTCTACATAAAAGTTAAATTTTCTACCACAGAGTGCGATTATTTAAAAAACTAAAAAACTGCAAATAAGAAGTATATAAAATTTCTGAACATTTTAGAATAAATTGAATTTTAAAAAAAGAATTATTATTTTCAAAGTAAAAGATGAATTTGCAAATCAAAAAGACTAATTTTCGGGCTGTGTAAATGAAAAATATGTCTAGCAAAAATACATTTAAGTTCTTGTTGAAAATATGTAATTTGTACCAATATTTTTGTTCCGAAAAGAAAAACGTGAGAGCATTTTTTTACAAATATGCTCTATAATAATATAAAATGTTACCTAATAGTATCGCCTAGCAATTATCTATCATTCACAATTTTTAATAAGTTATAGTGTATAAAATGAAATAATTAAAAAAGTTTAAAAGTGATGATTTTTCCAAAAACATTATTTATTTTTTTAAATCATTTTATGAAATTTATTAATTATTTGTTATTGCTTAACTCAAATCATTAATGTCCATGGAGCTTTATTTCCCAAAATTAAAATTAAACGTCAATAATTATAAATTCAAATTTAAAAAAATACATTGAGCGATTTTAAATTAAAAGAGTTTTACATCAAACAATTTTATATCAGGTAAAATTAAAAAAGGTCAATATTTATAATAAAACAAAGGAGAATTTAGTTTTAATGATTTCTTAAGAAAATAATAAACAATTAAAAGTGTTCAAAATGTAAAATAAAATTTAAATTAGGAAAATAAATGTTATTAATTGCACATTGTTATTAGAATTAATTTGATGAAAAATATTTATTATCATTTATTTTGTAATAAATACAAACGCGAAAAGCGCATATTAAAATTTCTAGCTCTCTTAAAATTTTGTTTCATTTAGTATTGCACTAATTTTTGCCAAAATATATTTATTATTTTTAAATTTGATTATTAAAAATTCAAACACACAAATTAAGCAAGCAGATTTAGTTATTATTCATGTACTCAAATACTTATTTCACTCCTTTTTTATTGTAAAGATATAGATCTTACACACCACAATTGGTGTGTCATTACTAATGTCAGAATTTTTCTAAGTATAAAGTGTTCAAGCTAAAAAATGATTGCAATGTAAATTCACTCAATAAAATAAAAGAAACTAAATTTTTGGTGAGTCTTATATTTTTAAATTAAGTTGACTACATTTAAATGAATATAGTTTGAGAAAACCTTAATATAAAATAAATAACACATACCTATAAACTATCAATTTCAAATATATATTTTGAGATTCCCTATATAATAATTTAAAACCAGGATTAAACGATAAGAAACAAAAAATAAACTTTTTCTTTTTATCATAATTCCTTACAACAGCGATGTCAACGACTTATCTCTGATAAAAATATTTTTATATGGATGCTTACAAGTGAAATCGATGCGCAAAAAATCAAAGAATAATGATTGATCATTGAAGATATAAACCATGTAGTAAGTTCCAAAAACTTTTTAAATTACGTAAGTCGATGACAAAACTATTTGTTATATAATTTCTTGCAAGACAGATGAACCTTTTCAATCATACTCACCATCAAGTACACGCCGTTTCTTATTCCGAAATCACAGATCCAAATTGCCAACTACTCTTATCTATATTAGTCTATCGACTGAGGCTCTTCACCTTGGCAACCTGCTCCAGATTTAGTGTCTGATAAAGGGATTGTCCATTTTGATATGATATTGCATTAGGAATAATTATTATGATAAACTTGTACCATGAAAAATTGAAGGAATCTATTTTTAAAAGAAATTGTAAGTCCATCTGACAAGTTTTATTATATGTATTTGTATAAAAGTCCCTTATATTCTGAAAAAGAATTACGTATATTAAGTTGCGGCAGCATTTTCAAAGGGCAGGACCCGGACTAGTCTTGTAATTTGATGCTATTTTGTTGCTAATTTGTTGCGCAAAAATTAATTTTGTCGCTCATGCCGTTTCCGAGAAACGTGTTGCGCCGC
>JAAAKG020018976.1:0-20426 GCA_010014905.2 Druon quercuslanigerum
TGTATCTTTTTTTTTAATGTAAACACGTGCGAACGGGATAAGCGAGATTTGTCGGGAGATTGCATAACGTTCAGGGGTACTTTCAAGCGGCCACGCGCACGTCCCATTCTTCGATCCAGCCCTTCAATTGCTTCACCTCCCGCCACGGTCCCTATAGGGGCTCTACGGTCACGCCCGTGAGAGTGGTTGGCCAATTAAAAAAAGGAGGCCCGAGAAGCGGGAAGTGGGAATTGAGTATTTTAATATTACGTCATGGGAATGCAGACAGCTTTTTTGGAGAAAATATTCGAAACGTAAAATTAACTCATAAAGAACAGAATAGTAATATTTCTCCAGTGTAAAATGCATTTTATCTCTTTTGTTCCATTCTTTTGTCGATTGACGACCTTTCAGTGTCCCGAAATACAATAAACAATCCGAAATTTTAGGTAAGAGTACCCGATCTGATACACTAACCTCAAATTTTGTATATCTTATTTCGTGACACTGAAAGATCTTTTATCGACAAACGAAAGACACATGACTAAAAAAATAATTCTAAACTTGAGAAACATTTAGTCTAGGAGCCAAAGGGGGGGTCCGTGGCCGATGGGGGTAACGGGCTCCACCAAAGTGTTTTTTATGTATTGTGACCTCCTGATTACGAATTTCGAGGGTGGATTGTCCAAAAGTTAATAGGTAATTAGTTATTAACAATTTGATTGTTTAAACAGCCGCAGTTACTTTGTTTGAAGACTTATTGTTATTATGGCACTGGAAATGTATTCCTTATCTCACGGAGAAAGCGTCGATTTTTTTAGATTGAAAAAAACCTTAATAGAACTTGAGATACAGCGAACTGAGTAATGGAAGGTCGTAAGCGGCGGAAGTCCGAACGCGACGGGCGAGCGGCCGGGAAGACACCTTAACGAAAATTGTTGTAACTCGAGTTCTAATCAACATTTTTTAGATCTAAAAAAACCGACGAATTGTCCGTGAGATGAGGAATACATTTCAGATGCCGTAATAATAATAAGTTTTTAAACAAACTAACTGTGGCCGTTTAAACAATTAAGTTGTTAATAGGTTATTACCTATTAACTTTTGGACAATCTACCCTCGAAATTCGTGATCAGGAGGTCAAAATACATAAAAAACAATTGGGTGGAGCCCGTTACCCCCATTGGCCACGGAACCCCCCTCTGGCTCCTAGACTAATTACTATTCAGACCTTTGTAACTGTGACCGTTTACTGTATTTAAAAAATAGCACGGCTTTTAAACCGAAGCTTGCAAAACAAAAATGTTGGACCCTTTAAATTGTAAAATATTTCCAATAAATGTAAAATTTTTTCTATTTTATCAAAAAAAGATATGTCTCCTTCTTTTCTACGTACAAAAATCTATTTAATTGGCAAGCAAATCCTGAACAGGTCGTCCGGCGTGATTTAAAATGGATTCTGAATTGCGTAAAAAAAGAATTTTTTTAAATGTCTTGCGAATTCTGCATTACTGAAAAAATAATTATATGTTTAAGAAAATTCGGTAAGATTGTGGAAAAATCAGAATGTACTCCTTTTAAACATTTACAACTATTTAAAAATATTCCACTGATTTTTGGAAGATTGAGAAATATCAACAAGGATTTTAGAAATATGTGGATCATTTTGACAAATCCGTTTTTATATCCGTCAGAAAGGTTAAGCTCAGGGTGGCAGGATGATTTAGTATTTGGATATATCATGCCAGAGTGAAAGTAAGGGACAATTATTTCAACGGTTACTCAAAAATTCTTTTTTATATTTCTTACAATCATTTAAAGAATACATAGAATTTTTATAAGAGATAGGTGTTAGTGGCATATTTACCCTTGAATGGTAACGCTGGGTCACTCGTGCCTCGCCCAAAGCTTCTCCCCTTGCTATCTTGGGGAGAAGGGGGGTGGGGTAGGCCCAGAACATACCATAAACAATTGTTCATTAGTAGGCTATAAGCTCCCCAAGTGTTATCACTTTAGTGCTTAAATATCATTCATAGGAGACAGTCAAAATTTCAAAAAGGCACGAGTGACCCAGTCTTACCATTAACATTGACGAAAAGTGTAAAGTGATTGTGCACTGCAATTTGTCCGTCACATTGCTATCATTTTTTATATTGATATTACTTTCAGTTTTGAGTAAATTTTGAAAGTTTATGTAGTTCTGATAAATGAAATCGATTAAAAAATGAGACGTCTATTTTATTGGAAATTGTACTTTGAAAAAACTTGATTTTCATGCTCAAAACTTAAGTTCATTTTATTCATAAAGTATCTAGATTTTTTTGAATCAAAGCATCATTCTTAAGCTTTAATTTTCCGTTTGATTAAGAAAATTAATTACATCCAAAGCTAAGATTTTTTAAACAAAACGGTGCATATATAGTGATAATATAGTGATTGATCCTTATACTAGGATAGTTGATGAGATTTTATGAATTTTGCCCAATTTTTTAGAGCACTTTACAGCACTTTTTAATGTTCCAGACACAAGTGACCCAGCGTTACCATTTAAGGGTGCCGACAATAATGTTACCATTCAAGGGTTTAAAGAATATGTAGTATATATTACTATTCACCTCAAAAAGAGCTTAAATATTTAAAAAGTGGGGCTTTAGAGAAAATCCGTTTACAAAAACTTGGAAAAACTGCTGTTATTTTTTGAAATGTCGTTTTCTTTAGTAAATTGAAAGAAAAAAAGTGCCTACGTCGAATAGAAAAAATACAAATATAATACAAATATCCATTATCTCTGGTAAACTTCAAATGATTGTAAAGAAAAATTTTGTTAGAATGTGATTCTGAATAATTTCAAAAGATTTTCAACTGTTTGGTTTTAAAATATTTAAGTACGTGGTAAAAGGTCCTTAAATATTCTAAAAAAATCTAGAATGTTCCAGAATATTCTACAAAATACTTCATATATTTCTGACAATTTTTCGAAAAATTTGAAAGATATTGAAATATTCCATAATTTTCTAAAACATTCGAGATTTTGTTAATATATCACAGAAGAATGAAAGATTCTAAAATAATAAACTTTAATAATAAAATAAATAATAAATTGCAAATATTCGAAAACATAAAATATCCTAGAATGTTAAGAAGGTTCTTAACATTTATGGAATCATTTGAGCCAAGCGTAAAAATTATAGGTCGCGTTTCGCTTTTGAATTTTGAAAAATTAAAAAATATCGTCCTGCCCAAAAATTATATAGAATGTTTATAGGTACCGGTTTCTATAGTTGAAGTTAATTTAAAAATTAAGAGTCAAACAAAATTGGTTCAAGTTCCACTGTAGAACTGTTGATTGAAAACCTTACAAGTTTTTAGAATTTTAAAATCCATAAAAACTCTTTTTTTTACCTTGATTAGATGTTAAACCAAAAATTTGTTTGTCATTCGATCATATGCAGAAAATTAGGGAAAAATAGTTAAAAAAATGTTATATTTTTATTCATTTCAACTCATTTCCAAAGAAATTTTTTTACAGAGTAGATGCATGCGAGGCCAAAGTGGAAATAGTGACACCATATTGGTTCAAGAATAGCGCAGGAAAAGTTCGTGCTATTGTAAACACTGAACATTTCGAGCAGGCTATTCATCAGGAAGTGTGTTCGTACGTATTTTTTAACTTAATTAATTTTTCAAATATAAAAACTATATAAGCAATCATAACCTTCACACGCTTTTTCCTATTCCCCTTTTTAAGAGAATTTCTATTTTTCCCCCTATTTTCAAAAAGGTTCCCCTTTTTCTAGTTTTTTATTGCTTAATTGTAAATAGAATAGGACTCCATGAGAAAATCCAATAATTTTTTATTAAATGTTAATTCTTGGTGGGTGAAAAATTTAACTATTTTGTTAAAAATCATTTTTTCTTGTTTGAAAATTCAAATGTTTGGTTGAAAATGGATCTTTTTGAATAGAAAATTCAACTTTTTTGGTAGAAACGTAATGTTTTTAGTCAAGATTGCAATTTTTGGTTGAAAATTAATATGCTTTGGTAAGGGATTTAACTATTTTGTTGAAGATTCACCATTTTAATGGAAAATTTATCTTTTTATTGTAAAATTGAACTATTTTGTTGAAAATT
The DNA here is from genome assembly GCA_010014905.2 of Druon quercuslanigerum. Classification (NCBI taxonomy): domain Eukaryota; kingdom Metazoa; phylum Arthropoda; class Insecta; order Hymenoptera; family Cynipidae; genus Druon; species Druon quercuslanigerum. The sequence continues at coordinate 4,111 of JAAAKG020018976.1, forward strand.
CACTTTTTCTTGGATCGAAAAAATTGTTTTTTACTAAAAATGTTAACATTATATTTATTTATATAGATCTTTTTCAGTTAAAAATTTAATTATTTGATTAAAATGTTATGTGTTTTGTTGAAAATTCCAGTTTTTTGTTTAATCAAACTATTTTTTATTACAATTTAAAATCTTTTTGGTTGAAGATTTATTACTTTTGTTAGAAATTGAACTGATTGGTTGTAAATTAATTTTTTTGTTAAAAATTTATATGTTCGAGTTGAAAATTCAATTGTTTTGTAGAAAATCCATCTTTTCGGTTTGAAAATTAATCTCTTTTGGTAAAAATGTAATCTTTTTTGGCAAATAAAATGTAACTATTTGGTTAAAGATTCTTGTATTTTGTTGCTATTTCGCCTTTTTGGTAGAAAGTTTATCTTGTTTATTGAAAATTCATCTTTTTGGTCAAAAATGCAACTATTTTGGTAGAAAATTAGAATATTTGGTGGAAAATTCAAACATTTATGTTTCAATTTGTTTTGTGAAAAATTATTTGGTTTGGTAAAAATTCATATTTATGAGTTGAAAATTCAACTCTTTCGAGAAAATTCATCTTCTTTGGTAAAAGATTAAAATTTTTGTTGAAAATTCAACTAAATTCGAAAAAAATCGTCTTTTTCGCTCAAAAATTGAACTATTCGCTTGAAAACTGAACCTATATTGAGCAATTTTAAGTGTAAAGAAGATTGCTAATTGCCGAATATTCAGATTTGCTGACTTCATAATTCAAAATGCCCGTGAAGTCATCAAATCATAAATGTACATTTAAGCAAACATTCGTATGAAAGGAAAGTAATATTTGCTTAAACATAAAATCATCTAAAATTTATGACTGGAGGATTGGAAGTCTCATTGTTTAAATATTTTTGAATAAGAATAATGCATATCTGAATTGTAGATTTTTTAAGTATCACTGAGAGTTAAAGGTACATAAAGAATACAATTTAGTGTATTTTGCGTACAACAGACATCTCATAAGAATATCACTTTCAAATTAAAATGAGCTGACAATACATCACTTTTTTTACAGGAAAACCAAGACAAACAGATGTACTGGTGATTGTGGATGCGAACAAAAATATAAATGGCACAGATTATTGGCCTACGATCCTGACAATGACTGTAAAGGAATTTTCATGGACTGGTTCCTCTTTCCTTCCTGCTGCGTTTGCAGATGTGAGCCAAATGCCAAATTTCCAGGAACATCGACAACCTCTAGAACTTGAATAAAGGATCCAAAACACACGAATCTATCAATTTCTTCAATTTTTCTCCAAATTTCTTGAGAAAAGCAAAACTTCAACAAGAATTGGAGAAGAAAAGGAAAATCGAAAAAACTTATGATCTTCGAACCATATCAGTTATTTAAATATAAAAACTGTTCAAAACTGTTTTTAATATGACGGAACCCGAATATGGTTCCTCGTGTAAGAATTCTACTTTAGGTTAAATTAAGTTACAGTAAAGTTAAGCTTTTGAAGAGAGAACTGATTTAAAAAAAATGTAAACTAAAGTAGCAAATGCGATTTTAAGACTTCATGGACTATAAAATAAGATTTAAACATAGATACTTTTTATAGCTACATATAGATGACTCTAGATTTAATTTTTATAACATAAAATTGATGTACATTTTGGTACATTTGGTCATCCAAATTTCTACATTTTGAAATTTCATTTTTTATTCTTGGTGATCGATCCTACTCAATTTTTTTGTTTTCCAAAAAAAAGAAATTCCACGTAATAACTTTTAATTTTGACCTGCCCTCTCACCTCCTTCTATTGTGCACAGAATGTTCCCCGACAAATAAAAACAAACAGTTTTATATAAAGTTCATACTAAAGATTATTTTTTCAACATAAATTATTATTCTTTGATAACTGACCATTTCTTTTTTAGTAATTTGTCATATTTTCCGTTTTTTGGGATAATTTATGTATGTCAAAAATAATATTTTTCGTTTGATATTTTTTTCAGAAGTTATAACAAATTCGGTTTGTATAATTTTTTCTAATAAATCGTTATTTTCTTAAATTAATCATGCATTTAATAATTATTCAGAGTTTTTTTGTGAGTGACAGTTTGAAATTATTTGAACAATTATTAACGACTGCTCCTTTTCGTAGGAGAGATGGAGAAAATTCTACTTTTCTTAAGCCTCTTGCACTACGACGCTTATTATTCAGTATTTTCTTATTTGAACAAAAAATATTTAAAAAATATTATTTAAACGCAGTGTTACAGATAGAAAAACCTAAAATTTGCCCCACCTTTCATATGAAAAGCAACAAGTGATATTGATTATATAAATAATTGCAAAGTTTCTGATAAAAAATGTCACTCCGAACATTTATTACCTGCGTCATTAATTCATGAAAATAATAACTTTTTACGATATACAGGAAAAAAATGGTTAAAACCAAATGTGAAAAAATTTTAAATTAAAATTAAAATATCCAAATATTATTTTTTTTAAATATATTACTCTAAAAGTTCGTTAGTTATGTCAATAATTCCAGAAAATAGTTGCTTTTGCGAATTTTAAAAGAAAAAGTTTAAAAAATGAACGAAAGTTTTTAAAATAATTTCCAAATTTCAAGAAAATGGTCCGTAGCATGCATTTTACAGAAAATAGTTATTTTGAATTTTTGGGACATTTTCGTGGCACAATGCAAGGGGAATCAAAAATCTAAATTTGATTTTTTGAACCACCCTAATAATACATCCTATTCTTAAGCCTATTTATCTAATAATATTATTTAAATTAATGTTTCACAGCTCAGAAAATAGTCTTCTGGTTACAAAATATGATGACGGTAATAAGTTGAATTTCCTGATTTATATAGAGGATAAAACAATCGATTTTATATAACTCAATCATAGCCTAATTTTTATATTAAATAGTTCTCTATCTTCATTGTAAATATAGAAACGAATTTTGAAATATATTTGCTATTTTGTTTTGGGACCATATTTTCCTTTTAGTTATTATTTCTCTTTTTTCAGTATTTATTTATAATATCCATATTTTAAGGTAACAACGATTAAGCTTTATTCACACGAATTTAAAATCATAATCAGCAGCATAGTTTTAATTTTGCTGGATACACAAAAATCTATTCTAAAAATCTAAGTTTCCTTGATAAGGCTAATTAAACGCTCGCCAATTTTAATCCTTTCGATGGCTTTACGCATTGGACGGATTCATGATAAGCTGTGATATCGCATTTTTTCCCTATACAATTGTAGAATGGAAAAATAGGAAAGGAGAAAGTTTGAGCGAGAAGAATTATCAGAGTATGTTCTTAAAGAAATTTATCTACAAAAGTAATGGCAGAGGTAGAAGTCTGGTTAGTAAGATTTAGAACCAATTGGCTCAGAAAAGTTAAATAAGAAATATTAGCTGTTTAATTTTACATAGAGATTTTCGGAAAATAATGTTTTTCATGAGGTTATATTAAAGTCGATTATTTAAAAACTGTACAGTTCGGCAGACTTTGTAATCGTGTTACCATTTTCTTGATTATTGTCCTAAATATACAAACATTATAATTATTTATAACAATTTAATTATTATAGAACCTTTTGTACCTATGTTAAAAACCAATCTGTGCACTGTTTTTTAGATACTAATCTTTGAATTATGGACAATTGGATCATTCGCATATATTTCAAACTTTTTTTTCTTCAGATTTTATATTCTAGAATGGGGCTATAATTATTTATAAATTAAGTACTACAAACAATCCTTTTTATAAATTCTGAAATAACAGAAGCGATTTCCTTATAATTCAAGAACATATATTTTTCCTAAATATACAATATGCGAATGAAACAATTTTTAAAATAAATATCGAAATATTTTTTTATTTTTATGATCCAGTATTTGATATCTTAATATTAATTTTTATAAAACTAATACGGATTTTTTTATATCTTCTCTATAAAAATAAGAACAACGTTCTTTGTGTTCTTTGTGTTAGATAAGTTTGAACTTTTCCCTGTATCTTAAGCTACGCAGTTTCCATTTGTCATTTTTATTTTTATGCGCTCCTTGATTTTGCAAGATGCGATAAAAAATTAATTTACATCCCTCATTATGAAAACTTTTTTTTGTTGACACTTGTTACATTACTTTTTTTTTTACTTATCATTTTTTTAGAAAAATGAGAGCTTGGATGCAGAAAAATAACAGGTGAGAAGAGCACCAACAGTGGCGAAGGCAAAACTTTTGCCGGAAAGGGAAGTGGCTGAGTTGCAGAAATCTGTACTGCAAATATTGCAGGATTCTATCGTGACGTAGCTTGGTTGTGCCATTTGACTGCAAGGTCCATCGGTAATGTCCCTTTCTTCTGGGGTTGGTTCCGTACATTGACGGATAATTTCTCGTTGTCCATGGACTGGAAATGAAAATTAAATTAAATTATTCTTCAATAATAATGATCTTATTATTAAATTAATGAACAATGTAGACCGCAGTAAAGTGGACCATCGGGGACCACCCTCGATACACGTAACTACACTTAACTACTGTACCCTCGTACACGAAAATACACTTAAACAGAAAAAATTCGGTTTTACGAAGATGTTACCAAAACAGGGCGAAAATGGACCTAATCCCATGCATTCGGTTCATTGTTTTCCCCTCAGTAGTCGACGAAATAAAGTTAGCTGGACCTTGCCGAGAATCGAAAGGTATGAACTAATGAGAATATATATAAAGTTTCATCATTGTTTTAAATAAATCATTTTTATTTTAATGTCTACATCGTGTGATTTGTTGCCAATAATGATGAAACCATGTCAAGGGATGCAGTCAATTTTGTCCTTGCTTCAAATGTATCTTAACTCATTTTTCTAGCCCAAACACGATTCCAATGTATCGAGTGTGCACCTCGACAATCCTTAGAACTAGATTCAGATGTTCAGTACTTCTAGGATAGGTCTTGAGACCATCCATGTAAAATACATAAGTGACTTTATACTTTTGATATCCAGGTTTGCCGCAGAAGTACCTTTGGGAATCGCGAGATGCGAGAAATAGTGGCAATAGTCTGAGGCACAAGAGAAGATGACTCAAGGTTGACACCTTACTATGTGGAAGGTGACGCTGTTATTTGTTACAAGATGTTTTCCAGATGAGATGGTAAATCTTGTTTCCAAAGGGTTATCAATCTTTCGATGCACCTCACTATGTGTGGGCGAACCTTCAAGCTTTCTCACAGAAAGATCGAAAATCGATAAGTCTATGGGAGGTTGAATCTAAAGCTTTCCAGTAGTCAATCCAGGCCATCAATAGGAAGCATTGGTCTTTGAAGGAACATATATCAATAAGCAGGTTCTCACGACACAGGTCTCGTAACACAGGTCCGATTGTCCGAACAAAACCTATTATTTAGAATAGATTTCACGATCTTATGTAGTATATTCGGAAAAGTTATTGGACTGCAATTCTCAGGGTCAGAACATTGTGCGTCCTTCCATAACCTACTGCGGAATAGACTCTTCCGACATTAGATATAAGTTGAAAGTACCAGCCTGATGCTGATAAATTGAAGGAAACTGCTTGCGCTAGAAGCTCTTGATACGTACTATTTGGTCCTGAAGCGGAATAGTTCTACGTGCTATAGTAAAACGTCTCTTATCCGAGTTATTGTGGACCAGCCCCAACTTGTATAATCGGGAAACTCGGATAAAATGGAATTTTGAATAAAAAGAAAGACTCAGAATAATAAACTGAAAGTATAGTTCAATAATTATTCAATTTTCACAATTAAATGTTTAGAAAAATCTTATAAATAGTTTATATTACATATGTCATTATGTATCTTTATTTAAGAGCGATCCACACAGTTCTTAAAATAGAGAGTATTTAAATTATTAACGAATTAGAGCAGACGATCAGGGAGATCTGCTCTGGTTAGTTAAGACAAGTTCATACGTATGAATAATGCATAAGGCTTGGATAAAATGGACTACTTTTGTGCTATATCTCTGATAAGACGGGTCAAATATATGTGTTTTAACCTCGGATAATTGCGAACTCGGATAAAGCAGGCTGGGATAAGCGAGGTTCTACTGTATTTATATTTACTGTGTTCATTCAGTAGATCCGGGACTTCGTAGTCTTCTCTCCATAGTGCCTCGAACTCCTCTGGGTTGGTCGAGTGGTAAGCGTAACTGGAGGCTCTCGAAAAAGTGGAGATTGATCAGAGAATTTTTTTTATTTTCTCTGACCCACCTCTCCCTCGACTCTAGACATTTCCTAGTGTCAGATATTACCAGTATTCTGTCAATAATGTGCTGACCTGATGGCTAGCTTCTTCGACTTGTTGAGTGTGTGATGACGGATCCGACGTTTGCGCGCAAACTGTCGGACCCTAGCAGAGAACTTCCTGTTAGATATTATGTAGTCATCACACACTAAATACGAGACATGTTCTGTCTTGTCCAGGCTATTTTTGTGCTGACTAAATGCATGCGCCTTTTGTTGGTTTTGTTTTACGGCTTTCATTAGCCAAAGCTTCCGCTGGATCATACACACTACAATTGATGTTTGAGGGGTCGGGAGAATCTCCACGAAGCGCGTCAAGCAGTTGCGCCACATCTTATGGCTTGAGACAAATCTGTATATTGATGATTCTCCTGGTCCTAAAGCATCGCTCTTCTCAACAGTAAAAACCACAGGGCTGTTCACTTTCGAATTCCGACTCAAGTGATCCGACACTCTCAGGGCCGGCGGTAGCCTATGGTAGTATTGGTAGTACTACCCACTCGGAAAAATCCCGAGTGGGTAATTACCCACTCGGAAACGAGAGATTTATAGCAAAATAGGGCAGAAATTTATAAGAGGAGGGAAGGGGGGAGGGGGGATCCAAATTCTACTACCCACTCGGGCTGAACGTGTTCTGCCGGCCCTGGACACTCTAGCGACTCGGCTGGACTCTAGCGACTCTACAGACTCTGTCACGGTGACTGTCGCTTTGGAATAGTAACATACTATAGTATGTATACTTACCTGAAAACATTGGGTTTTAGCGAGATATATGTATGGTAAAGTTAAAACGCCATGCTGTAAAATGCGTTTGTGTGGCACACAGGTGAGTCGTCTGTGTGACTGCTGTATTTTGATTATGACTGAAGAATCAGAAACACGCTCCCACTCGCATCAACTCGAATAGAACTCGGCCCGACTCCTGCGGACTCTCATAGCAACTCTTATAACTCGGAGGACTCTCTTATTTTGAAGTCGCGCTAGAGTAAATCTAGGAGTATTTAGATCGCTGGGAGTCTCAACTCGAGAGTGAAAATTTCTTTGGTAAAAAACGTAGGGATAAATTTGGTTGCAGATGAAATTAGAACCGTGCTTACTTAATCTCGGTTGTGATTGAAATATCTCTCGGACTTGGGTCATGAAATGCCTAGTTGTTTTGTTTGTTATGACTTGCATTTTGGAGCCCAAAAGTAGCCGACATTTCGTGCACCATATGGTCGTTACTTCGTACCCTAAATTAAGGACGTAGCTAAGTGGGCTACTGTCTTGCCCTACATCACGGGGAAATATTTCCTTTAGACATAAAGCTAATTAGGAAATTCGCTTGTTGCTACACGGAAAGAAGTTTAGTAGAGCCGCTCGCCCAACAGGTACAATTGTTGCCCCAATCACACAGTGAACAGCGCCACTTCTCTCTAGTAGAGCGGCTCCACTGGACTCCACTGATTCGGGAGATACATTACCCCAAACAAGCCGAATCGTTTAACCAACAGTAGAGTCGAGCCGTTTTGAACAAACGGCGCTTGCGGCACAGTTCCGTGCTTGCGCAGATTAGGAAAATGTACCACCCATATGTCGGTGCGGCTGATCACCGTAACTGCGCTGAGTGCCCCGAATCTGTAGTAGGCGCACTGAGAGATGGTTTGTATAGCCAGCACGCTTCGAGCGTGGCTGCTACGCCAAACTAAGCGCCAAACATGCATGTAGCGACTAGACTGCGTGAACCGCTTGGTAGCCGTACTAAACTTAGGAATTGCGTGATATACATCATCCTTATCTTCAATTTTTATTGCTACTACTGGTGATGAAATAGGAATATCAGTGATGCAAATACTTTGATCCAGTTCAGGAATTCGTTCAACGATGTATGCGTGTAAATGCATGTCAAAAAAAACTTCCTCATACCCTTTAACTTCAAGCGACATCCAAGCACGACGATCAGTCTCTCAGTTCGCGGGAAGGCTAACCTCTCCGAGTCGCTCGCTGGCGGCACAAAGTTGCGCGGCCACTGCGCCTTTTCAGAGCTACCTACTACCATAGCATGATGGCGCTGGCGGTACAACTAAACCGAAGTGCAGCGACTCTCTCACAACTAGCGCGACGGTTTACCTAAATTCTCTCCGTGTATGTAACATATACACTACCACGAGTAATTTCTGTTGCAGGTGCATGGTACCCTGCAGTTAGTGTTTATTTCAAGCTTTGTTTTTTTTTTGTGGCTCTACTGGCTGCTTGTTCGCGGTTGGTCTCATTTATCTCTGCTGTCGCACAGTGGCCCAGTAATAGATTTTCGGGGACAATAAACAATATTACAATATTGTAGTACATTACAATAAATAAACAAATTTTATGAATTATATTCACTTATATAATTTTATATGATTAAATATTTTCTCTTGATGAAAAATCATCTTTGAATACACCACATTGTTATTTCATATTAAAAATATTGTTAGACATAAGTATCAGTCATTTTTATTAACAAATTATATTCGTGTGTTTTAACAGAAAAAATCAGCAATTAATTATTAGTTTTATTTACTAATAACTATTTAAATTGCTGACTTAAAACATAATTTCACAATTAGATAATATCACAGTCATTCGCAGCAGCTAGAATTCGTAAAAAATGAATTGTTTCTGTGAAAACAGACGAATGTAATGCAATTGTTTATTTAATGTGTTAATAACTATGACTAACACTTACGCCTAGCCACAATTTTTATGTGAAATAACATCATGGTGTATTTAAAGATGATTTTTCATGAAGAGAAAATACTTAATCCTATAAAAGTTATATAAATGTATATTTGTTTGTAAAATTCTTTTATAACAGTGAAATTTTTGTTTTAATAATTTATTCTTATGATACGTGTTAATGTGCTTCAATTTCTATTGATTTCTGTTTTACTTTACTGTCTTACATGAAGATAAAAAATAATACATTGGAAAACCTGATTTTTTTTTAATTGTTGAATAACATAACATTTAACACAAAATGCAAATTGAAATTCGGCCTTGAGGAGTTAATGTTTAATTTTATCCGGCGTAGAATTTCAAATCGCTAATAAAGAAAAAAGATTAAAGTTCAAAAAAAAGTTGATCAGTCAAATGTTTCTGAAATCAAAAAATTAATTTAACGTTATTTTTACTATGCAAAAAGGACAAATTTTAAATTAAAAACCTTTTGAAATTAAAATATGCTAAAAATGCGTTTTAAATTACATAATTTTAAATGTGTAACAATACGAAACAAAAAATATTTACTAGGGAACGTTAAAGATTAAATGAATTGGAAATTCCTTTAAAATTAGAAAAAATTTTATTCATCAAGAATTGTAATAATAATACTTTTTTATAGTCAAAATCCTTAAAGATTTCAATTATTATTTTAAGTCAATCTAAATCGTTTAAAAATGAAAAATTTATATTTTGGTAAATATGCTTTAAACAATTTAATTTTAAACTGAATAATTAAAACTTATGTAAAGAAAAAATTTAACATGCACAATTTTTAACTTTCTAATTTCAAATCTTTTAACTTTTAGCATTCCCTTTAGAAGTATTATATGTTTTTAAAATCTTTCATTCACTTATTTTTAAAATTTTAAATGATTCATGCTTTAAAAAGAATGTCGCTATTATTAAAATTTTTGCAAGTTCACAATTTTTAATGAATTCAAAACAACAAGTTTCAACGGAAATTTATAACAGATATCAAATATATTTAGAAATTCACCTTATGCAATTTTTCGATTAGAACACAATTTCAAAAGATATATCATGTCCAAAATTATGAATTTTTAAAAAGAGATTTGCAAGTTGCGGTTATGATTCTTGGTAGACCCACCTCAAACGCAGTTTTTATTAAATGTCAAAATACTTTTTTTCGTCAAATATGTAATTCTGAAAAGATTTAATTATTGTATTAAGTTATAAAAATTTAAGCAAACTACGCCCTTTCCTTTTTTTATTTTTACATTCTCATTCATGAGACTGTAATGTAATCGTCCAAATTCTCGATCTCTGATTTTTAACGGATCTTTACGTTTCGGCACTCACGGAGACCGAAAATCATAACATTTTATCGGTGCCTGTCTGTCTGTCTGTATGTATGATTACCTGATCGAGTCAGCCTTTGATACACTTCTTAAGGTTCCCAAAATGAAGGTTAAGTTCGTTAAGGAGATATTTCCAACAAAAATAAAAAAATGTAGAGCATTTTCAAAATTACAAATTTTTTTCAAATTTAAAAAGTTTGTATCAAAGTTTCTTATAAACAGGTAAAAGGCTTACAAGTTATCCAAGCAAACATTTCAATTTCGATGAAAATATAAAAACAAGTTATGCACTTTTGAGAATTTTAAAAACGTTCAGAAAAATAGAAATAAATATTTTTCTAGTAGATTAGGGAATTTCATTTTAATTTTTTACTAGTTATAAATTATAATTAGTACCTATATTAGTTAAGTTTATCGATTCGACAAAAATTCAAAAAGTTAGAACTTTTTCAAAATTTGAAAAAGAATACTTTTATGAGTTGTAGAAATTTTTGTCAGATTTTCCGGCACACGGAAAAAAGACTTGCAAATTATAATAATTATATATGCATTACGAAACTATTCTTTAATTCGATAATACCTGTCATCAGGTTTCTTAATTTTTAAGTCCTCAATCAGAAACGAAGTTTAAAAAATATTAAAAATAGAAGACTTTTCCATTATAAATCTTTGAAAATTACCTATAAGTATTCCGAAAGAGCTTTTTAAATTAAATCATTTTATACTATACATACAAAAATCATCAAAATTTATGAATTTTTATTTAAACTATTTCAGAATGTATTTTAAGAATGTCTTATTACGATATAAAATCGCAAATTAGGTTATTTATTTATTTGTTTTTTATTTCGTGCTGTGATAAAATCTTATATTTAAATAAAAGTTGCACATTACTGAAACCCTATTAACATTAAAATTAAATTAAATTGTATGAAATAAGTAGGCAATCAAAAGAAGAAAAATATTATTAGCACACATAACGTGCTATTTTTGCTCGTATTTAATATTAATTATTAAATAATAAATGTAATTAAATGATTTTTTAATGGACTTTTTCAGTTCATTATAAAAAGTATCTAAGGCCAATAATGTCAAAACGTTTATGGAAATGCAGGTAAGTATAGTTTTGATGCACGCATATTGATGAAAAAGTGTAAACATAAAAAGTGATTTTGCTCTAATACATAACTGGGGAATAAATCATAAATTAACACATACTTTTTCACTTTAATAATAAATTGTCAATAATCTTAAACCATATTTTTTATTATTAGACGATTTCTTTTTCGAGTCAAACTGCTAGAATAGTATTACATATTCAAACAATAGAAGCGAAGGTAATATTATGCAATGTTAACCGCATGCTACTGCCAAGGTTCCGGAAGTAATTTTGTCATTCATTCAGACAACTTGGATGCTAAAATATTATTTAAATACGATTTGAAACCGTGGTGCATTTTTAAAAATAAAGGAACCTTGCTCACGCCAAACACCGACACTAAAACACTAGCACTAGCACTGACACTAAAACACAATTACTATTCCGTCTTTATTCCGAAGACCAAAAAACGAAAACAAATTTTTGTCAATCAATGTTGTTTCGTTCATGTATTTGAAAAAGTTTATTTTCTGTTACTTTTTTCGCTGTTTTAATGGCAATAGAATAAAAAAATGTGCGTTAACAAATTAAACATAATAAAAAGGCTTAAATTAAACAAACTTTCTAAGAATAAGTGTATTATTCTTATATATTATCAATAGTATTCGTCAAAAACTGTTTATATTTCTCCACTAAGAAACTGCTCTTATTCTAAATTAATTAAAATATCGAATAAATTTTATACAATAATTCTTATTTTAGGATCTACAATTTGGAGAACAATAAATCTGAGGAAAATAATTTTCAAAATAATGGAAAATTTACACCTAGGGGTTATAAATTTTGCATTTGAAACAATTTAAACATTTAAAATATTTTAAATTAAGTGAAAATGAATTGAAATTATATCATTTTTTAAATAAAAACGATTTTGTCATAGATGAATCACGAAATTGTATTGTTTCAGATTAACCTTTTAAAAATAGTGAAATTTAGAAACGTTAAAAAAGATATATTTACAGATTAGAATACTGAAAATTCTATCATTGCAAAATTTCAAAGGAATTGAATTTGTATTATTTCTAATAAATAACGTTTAAAATTGAAAAATTTAAATATTGAAAGTTTTAAATAATTGTCAATTTATAGAGATTGATATTTTATATTTTGAAATTGAAAACTATATTGAATATTTCAAAGTCAAATGTTCTCGTAATCGTAGAATTTTAAACTGTTAAAACGTAAAAAAAATGATTTATCATTAAAATTAATTAGAGAAATTTTTCTGAGATCAAGAAATAAATTCACCGTCATTTTCTCTGTTCGAAAAGAAAAAATTAAAATTATAAACCTCTAAAATGAAATCGAACGTTAAAAATGAAACAAATTTGAACTTCACTTAAAACTGAAAGAATTTTTAGTCATGAAGTATTTTAATATTAAACCTTTATTATACACAAATCCTTTAAAATTTTAATTTTACTTTAAAGGCCAAAATAAAGATTATGAAAAGGAAAAATTAATAATTAAACGTTCAACATAAAAATTCATTTCTCTAAAATTATAAACACTTAAAATTAAAGAAATTATTCAATTAATGCGAGATCAGTTTCAGATATTTATTTTTTATAATTTAATATTCAATACTTTATGTAGAATAATTATTTATTCTTTAAAGTTTCCAGTCAGATATTTATCAGTTTTGAATGATTCCTTTTCTAAATCTTGAACTAAAAATCCGAAAATTTTAAGATATTACATTAAAAATTAAAAGTTCTGAAAAAAGAGTACAAAACACAATTTCTGTATATGTTTTATTTTTAAGTTCAGTTTAAAGTCCTCAATATTTTAATCTTCCGTGATTTTTAAAACCATCGGTGTAATGTGACATTCCTTCGTTAATTGAGATTGTTAATATTATTGTTGCAAAAATCCATAAAAAAGTCCTTTTCGTGTCATAATTAAAAAGAATAAACTGACATATTTAAAATTGTTTCTCGATGTTTAATATCCAATGTAAGTGAGTTAAACGTAATTTGTTTATTGAAGAGCAGCGAATGATACATAAATTACAAACAAATTGTAAAAATTGGGCGAATATTGTCTCCAAGCTTTTGAATTATGTGAAAAAAACGTTCACAAACAGTTCTAACATATAAGTGTGCAGAATAGGTTGACAAATGCTGCATTTAGTCAATCATAAGAACGAATTTTTATGAACTTTATTATAAAGCTTTATTATACATAATTTGTTACGGCGCGACTTAAACAATATCTAATATTGCATCTAGCATAGCAATCGACCTGAAAACACAGGTCTTTCTTAAAATCCTCGGATCTATTTTTTTGGTTATTTGATCATAAAGAACCAGTTTTCAATTTTTCATACAAAAAATTGGTTTTTTAATCCTCCAACCATGCAAGCTCAATCAGGATTGAACCACAGACAATCTCGTAAAATTTCGTTAAATCATATTCAAAATTAAAGAAGTTATACAATATTTTAGATCTTGAGAAAAAATTTTTTTTAGAACATGCGGAAAGTCCAAGTATAGTTTCAATTTGAAATAAAATATACATTGAATTTTCCATTTACAAAAATACTGATGGTCATTTATCAATTTTCTGAATCAATAAAGACTGAAAAGTGCTCTTTATAAACTGTTATTGCGTTTCCAGTATCTAATAAAATCTTCGTTTCGACATCTTTCCGGAAGCGAGAGTCCTTCAGCGCAATAAAAAAATAAATCACGAATATTGTCGCGTCACTCATATAAAAAATCATACGCTGAGTAACGATATGTCTCATGTCAGTGTTGTGTCGGATGGCATGGCCGCGGGTGTGGTTTTGACCTTGCATGCACATCTAATTATTACAATTGCGAAGTTGAACACGTTGGCATGACTCATAAGTCGTTTAGGAAACAAATTCTTTGATCAATTCCACAAGACCAAAGTAAAACTGTAGTTGAGTACTTAGGAAATACTCTAGACTACCTAATGGCCAGCTGAAGTTGCAGCTTGCATCTCTTGTCTTAGCTGTACGTCATCCTCTAAGCGAGTATTCTTGTATACACATTTATCACTCCCACGCTTGCTATATAATTAGCAATTGACCATTATTCTATTCGGAAAAACAAAGTACTTGTGGTCAGGCATCATTTTTCCTAATCTTTGCTTTAATGTAAAATAGGATATTGACACCAAAAATGGGAGATCCTTCAATAGAGGGCTACCCCCTCTAATTATCATCTGAGAATACTAAAATAGGAAAATAAATAAGAATTTTAAGAATTACTTTGTATTTTGCTGTTATTTCTCATTTGAAAATTAGCGCCTTCTTCAATCTTATTTTATCACCTTTGTTTTTTTTTAATTTTAAAATAATTCTATTCATTTGTTTTGTCACAGGGATCGTCCATAAACTTTATTTAAATAAAATTAAAAGAAATTAAATAAAATTAATGTATCTACCATATATAATTTAATATGAGATACTTTAGGTTCCTAAGAATTCAAGTTAAAATAGATATTAAAATTTCAACACAATATCTGAATTTTCAACGAAAAAAAATTACCTAACAAAAGAGATGAATTTTTAAACTAAAAAGACAAACTTCTAACAAAAAAAAATTAAGTGACAATTAAGCAGTTACGTTAAGAAGCAATTAGTTGAACTTTAAAGCAAACGAGATAAATTTTCAAAAAAATATTTCCACTTTTAATCAAGGAGTTAAATTTTTAAGCCAAAAAGAGAAATTCGAACTCACATGAATTCATCTACCACAAAATATAAATTTCAAATCCAAAAGGACGACTTTTTAACAAAAAAGTAGAATTTTTTATTATAAATAGTTTCCGGTTTAGTAGAATTTTAGTAGAATTTAGTATTTTTAGTAGAATTTTTTACCAAAAAATGACGTCATCTAAATAAAAGTAAAATATTCAACTTACGAAGACGCATTTTCAATAAAAAAATGTAATTTTCAAACAAGAAATATTACTTTTTCCTCAAGCGATAAATTATCTACCACTAGATGAATTTTTAACTAGTTGCACTAAGTGAAAAAAATAGCAGAATATTCAACAAAATAGACGAAATTCCAATCAATAAAGATAGATTTTAAACCAAATAGATAACTATTTTTAAATAAACAAGATGTTTTCAACTAAAATAAACTAAAAAATTAATTTACAACAGAAAAAAAACGTAATATTAACAAGTTGAATTTCTCAGAAAGTTACGACTTTTTGTCGAATTAGATGATACCTCAATCAAAAAGAAGAAATTTTCATTTAATAACAAAAGTTTAATGATCAATTACAAATTATGAATTAAAAAATTGAGTTTTAAACCAAATACTTGAGTTCTATCAAAAAATACGAATTTTATCCTGTGTAATTAAACTCTTATCCAAAAGAGATACATTTTTAATCTAAAAGTTGTAATTTCTAACCAAAAAAAGAGGTCATGTCTAACAAAATAGATGGATTTTTAACCCAAAAAGACAAATTTTTAACGAGAAGGAATAAATTTTTAACATAATTTTGGAATTTTTATATAGAAAACATCAGTTTCAAATTGTAAAGATCAATTTTCAACAAAAAACGGAATTGTTACATTTTTAATTACAAAATTAATTCACAGCCATAAAAAGGAATTTTTAATCAAATTGTTCAATTTACAAAAAAAAAAAAGAATTTTTGACTGAAATTATGAACCTTTAACAAAATACATTAAGCTTTAACAAAGTTGTTGAATTTTCATTTAAAAAGTGGAATTTTTGACAGAAAAAGATGATTTTTTAACAGAATCGTTGCATTTTTAACGAAATAATTAAA
>JAAAKG020018987.1:0-20426 GCA_010014905.2 Druon quercuslanigerum
GAAGCCACCTTCGGCCCATGTAAATGACAGATATTATATTTTTTTTTAACTTTTTAACCCTGCAAAAAAACTATTGCAATTACTCCGTGTCGTTTTAATAGGAATTTTAACGTAGAATCCGAATTTCAACTAAAAATTGATTTTGCTCTTTTGTTGAGTTTTTATAGCATGCTACGGAAGGGCTACTATGTGGCTACTATATGGCTACTCTATAGAGTAGCCGTTCCGCTCACTCGGTTCGCCAGGGCTACCGTCGGAAATTACGAGATCGATTGACGCAAGCAGTATTAAAAATTACTGCTGGCTTTGAACCACGATAACTCAGCGAAAAAAAAGATAGAGTATTTTTAAAAGAACAGTTGGAAAGCCTATGAAATTCCACGTATATTTATTTCATATAAATTTTTTTGATCTGTTGAAGAGAATACAGCACATGATAAGTTAAAAAAAAATCTAGATTTTCTAAAATCTATTTGAAATTACTAGACGCGGAATTTCATAGGCTTTCTAACTGTTTTTTTTTAAATAATCTATCATATTTTTACGCTGAGTTATCGTGGTTCAAAGCCAGGAGTGATTTTTAGTAGTGCTTGCGTCAATCGATCTCATAATTTCCGACGGTAGTGTAAGTTGTAAAAAATTAAATAACGAATGAAGATACTATTGAACAATCTCATTTTTTATATATGAAAAATTGTAGTTTTGTTATAGCTTTACAGAAATTGATAATTCAAATACTCAAATCTAATATATTTACCATCTTTGAGACCAACGCGTTTTGGCCTAAATTCCTTATGTTTGTTGTATGCACATCCAAAATATTTTTTCTTTGATCCCTTGACGCCGACGTGGTGAAATGCCGATGTGAAACAAATACCTTTAAATCAATTTAATGATCTGCATTAGCAATTAATAATTGACGTACAACATTTTGAGCAACAGAAATATATAGTAAATAGTTTTTTGAAGGAAGAAACACACTGAAAAAACAGCTGAGTTGATTATTTATTCATTTATGAGAAAATAAACAAATTTTGAATAATGCATTTCTATTAAAAAGGAAGAGCCCGCATTGAGTGTTTTTGGACCTCGAACAAGACAAAAGTTGTGAAGAAAAACAATTGAACACGCCAGGGATAACATATAATTTTGAGGTAAAAAGCAAAAATATTGAACACCGCAATTACTAGTCTTATACTAATTGAATTAATGAAAAACTGGCAGAATGTCATTTGACTCAAAAATTATTTAAATTATTTTCATTAACGCATTTGCATGTACCTAAAATTTTGCTACAGACAACTATTAGTTAAATTTTACTAATCAGGTTCAGAGAGAACCTTTTAACGTTTTTAATTTTAGAACAGATTTATTTTCTTATTATAAGGAAGGCAAACTATTTTCCTCTATTTTGGTTTCGTATTTTTTCTAGCACAGAAAATATTTGCGTAGAAAGCAAATAATTTATCAAAGTAATTTTTGATTTTGTATCGTAATAATAAGATGTTCTTAAAAAGAAAAAAATCAGTAAAAATATTCTTTGATTCCAAGAAAATTTTAAGTCAAAATTCTTAAATTTGAATGATTTTAAAACTGAAAAATCAAACTTTTGATTCGAATTATTCTAAATAAATAATAATAAAAA
This sequence comes from Druon quercuslanigerum, assembly GCA_010014905.2. Lineage (NCBI taxonomy): Eukaryota > Metazoa > Arthropoda > Insecta > Hymenoptera > Cynipidae > Druon > Druon quercuslanigerum. The sequence goes on from JAAAKG020018987.1 coordinate 1,646, forward strand.
ATGATGAAAGTACATTTTTTTATATAATAATAATAACGCATGCATAATGTCTGTGACTGCCAATATATACCGGGATAGCTCCGTGCAAACTGTCAAAAAAATCCAATTCTAACAAAAAATGCCTTCGACATATTGGACTGTAACCATCCTAAGGATAAGACATTAATTTATAATGATAATAAAAATATATGATAAAATAATTATAATAATAATATAATATAATAATAATACTTAAATAATTCGATTCTCATGTATCATAGAGAGAAGACTTGTGCTACTGTTTATATTTTACTTGCCTTGATAAGGGTGCTGTATGATTGCCGAAACGTTGGTAATGTCATTTTATTATTTTTATTTTATATTTTAAATGTTCTTTTTTGTGATTTGATAATATTAATAATAAACAAGACGAAAGAAAAAAAATAAAAGTAAGGGGATGTGGTTGGTTGCATACTCATTTTTCTTTCCTCTTTTTTATTTTTGTCTGAAGTTTTTGTTTTTAACAGGAATTTTTTTCAGATTGCAATAAAAATTTTTTTTCTTAAATTGTTCTGCGTGGTCAAAATTTAAGGCGTTGGATTTCTGCTTTTTTACAGGAGTTTATTCTAATTTAAATTTCCTAAATTTTAATAATATAAGAATTATATATAATATAATAATAATCAGTTGGTTGGGTGCTCGGACTTCGCCTTAAAGTTCCGGCGTTCGATCCCTGAGCCGGTTCCTCTGGACATTTTTCTCTGTACCTTTACCAAGATTATGGTGGTTCGGAACGCACCTTAAGCTGAGACAGCCCAGTGCGAACTACTCAAAAAATATAAAAATCCCTCTCTAACCAAAAATGTCTTCGATATGTTGGGCAGTAATCATCTTAAGCCTGAGATATCATTTTAATTTTAAATAATAATAATAATAAATTAAATTTTGGAATCAATAAAAGTTATTAAACTTACTCAGAGCTGTATCTTTATCTAGACCTGTAGTTATTATTTCAGGTGCCTCTCGACATTCACTATAAAAAACAAAGTAGCCCAGAAAGACAAAAAGTAAGAAACGCATGGCTGACGTTCGAAGCTTTTTTTAAATGAGTTGCTTTTAACATGCGTAACTGAATATTCCCTTAGTGCTTTTGCTTTATATACCACAAAAAGTACGATTACATTTTTAGGCAGTTCGTGAAATATGGCAATAATGATTTCCTTTGATAAGCACTGAATATAAAACATATATATGATTAGATAAGGAGCCCATTAATAAAACGTTATTACTTATCAGTGAATTAATTAATAATCAAAATTTTTAGCAGCTATTTAAGTAAAATAATTTTTTTTTATATTTTAAATAGACAAAATTATTTTTTATTTATTTAATAGAATACTAATTTATAGGTCTAATGGAACTATAATATTACAAAAAATGTTTAATTTCTGAAACAATTCTCTGCTAGTAGATTTTTAAAGTCAACTAAGAAGTAAAGAGCCACACTGCATACGGGCTCAAGTACCAAACCCCGAATATTACAGGAGAAACAAAAAACTGTCTAACTTTCATGCAACTGATTTTAAGAAAAAATATTCGAAGACATTTCGAGGTACGGTTGGGCTTTATCAAACCGTGAAACGAACATTCTGAAAGAAGCATTCATCTCCGAGAAAACCTTTGTTTGTAACTTTTGTATTTTAAGCTTTTAGGTTAGTTCTATTGAATCGCAAAAGTAAAATCGAAGAAGAATGAGCCACATCCGAGAAAAACACTCATTAATAATTAGCTCTATTTAGTGGTGAAAATAACATGGTGTTCAATCCCCTTCTAGTTGTAAATCGAACTAAACCATAATCTTCCACAGAAACATGATATAGGCTTAAAAAATTAATTTAGGCCAATTAAACGCATTTAGAAAAGTTAACACATATGACCCTTCAGTCATATATACTAAAAAAAAAATTTTGTATTGCCTTCTTTTTTTCTATTTTCTTTGTGAAGACGCATGCTTCGTCTTGTTGCAGGTGGACGTCATTGCTTCATCTACAATATGATTTAGTATATTTTGCATGTTTCAAATATTTTTTTATTTTTATTCAAAAGACTTTCCAATCCCGTGATAATTTTCAGCAAAAGTTGTTATTCTTTAAAACAATCCCTTTTTTTAACAAATACATAAATTTAGTAACATAGCTACTCCACTAAAATCAGAGGATACATGTATCTCTATGAACAATATTGAACACTGAGAATTAAAAAATCTCCAATTTTTTACTTTTTCTCATTTTATTGTTGAACAAATTTTATTTCAACAAGATTTTAACGTCGTTTAATTGAAATGGTATGGCAACCTGAAAAATATTGTGGCTCTGATATCTTTTGCACTACTACTCTGTGTACCTTTATACTTAAAAATATATGAAAAACTTGAAGAAAATTGGTTTTTCCTAATTACATTTGTGGAGATTTGAAATTAAATTTTGGTCACGTCTTAAGGCATTTTCAAGAAAGAATTTACACCCGATAACTTTTTTTTCTTTACCTAACCCCCTTTTTTGTATACGGAAAATACCCCCAAAAAATGAATAATATTTGGTAAAATACGACTTGTTAAATATTCTTAAACTGAATTTTAAGTATATTATTTTTGTTAAAAGACAGTTGTCAATTATTATTTTTTAAATCTTTTGAATCTTAATTTCAAGGAGTAGTACTTGTATAGAATTGTAAGGCATATCTTTTTTCCCTTTAGCAAATATTTGTAGGTTTTACAGTTTTTGAAGTAATTGATAAAAACTAGATTTTTCAAAAACAAAAAATTTTAATCTTTTTTCACTTCAACTCTCGCTAACTTAGTCAATTTCCAGAATTTGTCAATATAATTAATACTAAATTACATTTTCAAGTCTTTAAAAACTAGCTCAGAAAGAAAAACGTAAATATTTTAATAAACAAAAAAGTTGTTAATATTTTTGTAAGGCTTTGCAAAAATCATGAATTTCAACCTTCAAGCGCTTCGTTTATCGAGCGAATTTTAAGCAACGAAAAACTTTCAGTGACAAAGTTGTTTATGAAGGTTCAAAAAAGTTTTCTGGAAATTTTCAAATGAATCGCTTTAATGGGTAAAAAATTATGAATGTCTTAAATTAAAAACGGAAATCTTGACGCTGCTGCCGTATGCACGTGCCTCCTCGTTTGCGAACGTGTTGCAACGGACGTGAGGGTCAAGTCGTATACAAAAACAAAAATAATATCCGTTTGTAGTTTTCTTCTAAAATATACTATAGATAAAGCAAAGAAGCAGTGAATGGATTATTTCTTAGAATAGCTGCAAAAGTATTATTTTTGAGACTGGTTTATTTTAGTTAATACCCTACTAATTTAAGAAAGAATCTCAAAATGAATGAAGGTAGAAAAAGAGATAGAAATGAAGAGTTATGGTTTAAAAGTAGAAAAAAATGTTTCAGAAATAAGGTACTAATAATAACTGTTATTAAAAAGTTTTTATAATCTTTTATCATAAAGGTCATATTTTAGGACTATTTCTTTCTTGATTTCCTAAATACATTTTATTGAATAATTTGTAGGTAGCCTAAAGTTATTATTTTAATATTTTAATAAAGAAGTTGATAGCATCATTATTTTGTTATTATTTTAGGGTAAAGAATACATTAAAAAATCTATAACCTATTAAATTCTGCTGTGGAGAAAAATGCTGCCAAAAATTTTCAAATTTTCAACCAGATAAGGTGCATAAAAACTTTTGGGATCTCGTTCGTAGCCAAGGATGCGCGTGCAGAGGGCAGCGTCAAGATGTCAGATTGTAATTTAAAACATGCGTAATTTTCCAACCATTAATACGATTGATCAAAATCCTTTCAGAAAACTTCTTTGAACCTTAATCAACAACTTTGCCGCTGGAAGTTTTCCGTTGCTTGAAATTAGCTCAATAAACGAACCGCTTGAAGGTTGAAATTCATGATTTTTACAAAGTCTTGAAGAAAAATTAACAACTTTCTAGTTTATAAAAATATTTACGTTTTTCTTTCTCGAATAGTTCAAGAAGACTTTAAAATGTAATTTAATGTCAACAGAATCTAAAAATTTCCAAAATTGGCTAAGTTAGTTCGAGTTTAAGTGAAAAAAGATTTAAATTTTGTCTTTTTAATAATCTATTTTTTACCAATTTATTCAGAAACTATAAAACTTACAAAATTTTGCAAAACAAAAATTTGCCTAAAAATTCTTACAAGAATCAGTTCTTAAAGTTGAAATTCGAACGATTTTTAAAATTGCATTTCAGGACAATTCAGTGATTTATGGAAAGTTTCTTTTTATGTTGATACGTACGACTATATCTGTTAACTAAATCTGTGACTTTTGAAGAACAATCGTTTAGAAGTTTAGAAATTTTCGCGTTATAATCCTAATTTGAGAAATATTGAGTTTAGCTTTTTGCCAAATCTAGAAAATTGTTCTAAAAAATTGGTGAAATTCATAATATTAAGAGCACATCCTACTCTTTAAATCTAGACCATGAACACGAATAAATATTACGTGATGCCTGAGTAATCATAAAACATATTTAATCAAAAAATGGCAATTTCTGTGAAGCTAAAAATAAGAGATTTATCGCTTTAAAAAAAAGGTTAAATTGTCAAAATTTTAAAAGGACTTGCCTGCAGAAAGGCATCATACATCATGATATAGGGTTGATCTGATCAAAAATGAATGATACTTGGGAATTTTGTATTTTTAGATTTGGAGCAACTTCCATTTCATGATTTTCTATCAGAATTTGGTCATCTTCTCATTAATTTTTACAATTTTGCATATATAATTTAAATTCAAGTAGAAAATTTATTTTCAAACGGGCAATGAAGATGTACAAACATTTTAGAGAAGAGTGCGAGATCATTTATTTTCTTCTTAAAAATATCTCTTTAGAATAGAATGTCTTTCAACAATAATTGTCACTGATAAAAAAATTGCTTATAAATCATTTTTTTTAACAAATAGGCTTATATCGAAGTTTGAACATAGAAAATTTTGATTTCCTGCAGAGAGATTTCTTTTTATCTAACGAAAGATAATATCCTACACAATGGATTGCCATTCAAAAGCATAATTATCATTGTTTTAGAAAACTCTAATAATCGAAATTCACATTTTTGGTATTTTTTCATTCATAAGGTTCTTCGTTTCTACGAAATCATTTGTTCTTATCGTAGGAAATATATTGCGCCGCGAAAAAGAACCATGTAAGATAAGAAAGGCAAATACAGTGATGTAGCATCGCAATTTTTTGGGGAAACAATATTATTCTTGAGATTAAAAGAAGTGATTCTGCAGAATATAAAAATATAATATTTTCTTCTAAGTGAATTTTTTGATAATAATTATTGCTAACAATCACAAGTGTTATTGTCAAGATAGAGCATGCAAAGATACTGTTCTTTAGAGGAAACTAAAGTTTTCAAACACCTAAAATGCAGCAGATGTCAGTTTTATCAATTGATTGGTTTAAAACAATTACGAAAAGTAGGTAATTTAATTTATAATAAAAATCTCTATACAACGAAAGTAAATTTACTAATGTTATTTCTTTTTGAAAAAATATCAATAAATAATAGAGTTTAAAATATTTTGCATGTTCATCGTAATGAAACCTGAAGTGTTTTTGTAAACAGAAGCTCGAGGATTTTGTATGACTTAATTGACTAATAAACTGTAATTATATAGAGTGTTGTGTTTTTGTTTAGAATATAGCTTTAAAAGACTAAATCTTACTTTTTAAATCATAACAAGTTATTAAGCAATACCTAAGTATTAAGTTTTTCATATTATTTTATTAACTTATATTCTTGATATTATATTAACTTACTTCTTTTTAAGTACAACTAAATTAATAATGTTAGGATCTTAGAAAAGAATAATTATAAAATAGGAATAATTTTGACAGAGTTTTGAAATAATTCATTTATTTCACATTTTTCAATCCAGTTATGAAGATCATGAAGGCCTAATCGAAATAGAAGTAAGTGCAAAGAATAACAAAATTGTTTTTAAGAACTACACTCTTTTCAATCTTGCATTCAAACACACCATATATTTGATTATTTTGCGCCTAAACAGTCGTAGGTTTCTTCTCCTGATTCTTTACCGGGATGTATATCTACACATTTGTCTGCAAAAGAAGATTTCATTAAATGTAAAGTAATAGAAATAAGAGTTGATTAATCTAGTGTTGTTGTGTATGAAAAACTGATAATTTTGTTGAACCTTTATGGAAATGAATAATTAATTAGAGAAATCTCATGTATTTACCTTGTTTGACACCAACTTTTCTTGGTCTGAATGGTATAATTTTTATGTATTTACAGTTGAAATATTGCTTATTGCCTTTCTTGGAACCACCGTCGTTGCTATCTTCCGTTGTGATGCAATTATCTGTAAATCAAGTTAAAGACCTTTATTTATGATTATTCTGTAACATATAGGAATCAAGGCAATACAAATATAACTGCATACATATAAATTATTACATGGAATTAATAATTTTAAAATCTTAAAAGTATAGAAAGATTAACTCTAAAAAAATGTAATAATCTGTTCATAACTAGGGCGGGGATATAAATAATTATTATTATATTTTTCGAAGCATACTCTGTTCGTACAGCAGCGTATAAACAGTTTTTTAGTTGCCACTTGAGATCTATGAAAAACGAATTTCATTTATTGTAGTAAATAACAAAAAATTAACAATAGAAAAAACTAACAATCAAAATAATTATAATGTCTCAGATTTGTATGATTTATGGCCGAATTTCACGTACACAATTTCTTTTTGGTCTGAATCAATAAAACGTTACACTTAAACATTAAAAGTTCATTTAATTATAAATGAAACGTTTGATGAGACCAAAGATTCAAAAACATTAGAAGAATTCATAATATATTAAATTTGAAAAGTCTGATATTTCAAGTAAAAATATTTAATTTTTAACAAATTAATTGCATTTTCAAGAAAATGGTTACATATTCAACCAAAGTGATGAACCTTTAGAACAAAAAATTAATCTTTTAATTTTATAATTTTCTAATCTGTAGATTTAAATCAGTTTACAATTTTACACATTTCATTCTTTATGGAATTCTTGCCATGAATCAGTTATTTTCACTGATAAAGTAGTCAGTTTTACTGATTCATTAGTAAAAAATACCTAATTACATGGATTTTTAAACCAAAAAGACGAATATTAAACAAATTGTTTAACTGTCAATCCAAAACGATGTTTCGGTTTATGCAAAAGAATAAATTTTGTACAAACTAGTCCGTTTTTTAGAAAAATGTTAATTTTCAACTACTAAAAAGCCCAATTTTCAACAACAACAAAATAGATTTTCGACTAAGGATATCAATTTTGAACGTATATGATGAATCTTTTAATGATATCATTAAATTTGTAGTGAAAAAATTATTATTCAACCAAAGGGGTGAACTTTCAACTTATATCATGAATCTTTAATTGATTCTATTACATTTTTAGTAAAAAAGTCATTTTTAGAACAAAAACTAATTTTGAGACCATATAGTTACTTTTTTACGCAAATAAATAAAATTTCTTCTGAAATAATTAATCCTCCACCAAAGAAATTAATTTTTAAGAAAGTTGCATTTTTAATCAAACAGATAAAGTTTTAACGGGAAGAGACGAGTTTCCAGACAAAAAAAGATTTATTGGTCAAGGAAATAAAAAAATTTATACCTAAATGTTTAATTTAAAAAATAAAAAAGACAAAGTTTCTAGAAAGCAGTTGAATTTTCAATAAAAAATGTTAACATTTAACCAAGTAGTTTAATTTTATACATAAATAGTTGACATTTTAATTTAAAAAAAAGTATCACCAAATCAGTTGAATTTTCACAAAAATAATGACTTTTTGAAAAAATTGTTAAATTATCACCAAAATAATTACATTCTTAACCAAAAAATTAAATTCTCAAACAAAGAGACAAGATTTGGAAGCCTGCGATAAATGAATAGGAATTTTGATTTTTTTTCAATAATTTAAAAGTATTTGCTTAAAAGACTGAAAATTTTTATAAGGAAATTAAATTTAAATTAAATTTGAAATTAAATTAAATTATTAAATTTAAATTTCCACTGCACATTTTTTTATTTCGGACAACAAACTTTTAAATTGCGACTAAATGTTTCTGTGACTTACCTAGCAACATTTTGGGACCTGTAGTGGTGTCGTATTGTTACAGTATTCAATATTCATATTAATGTATAATAATAGTATATAACATTATTAAAATAACATTAAACTTATTGAAAGCTGGGTCAATTTATTAATTTATTTTTCTGTACATAATTGTTTAAGATGAATAGTGACAAATTCCGGCCAATTTTTATGCAATATTCGAATTAACGTGAATAAATAATAATATAATAATATTATGAAATCAATTTGAAATTCCATTTTATCATTATATTTCTGTGAATTTAGTACACATAAGTTAAATTTTCGAAACATTATATGTTGTTATACTTACTCAGAGCATCAGCTTTACTTAAACCTTTAGTTGGTGGTGGAGGCTGCTCTCGACATTCACTACAGAAAACGAAGTAGCACAGAAAGACAAAAATAATTGACAAACGCATGTCTGTTAGTGTTCAAAGTTTTCTGAATTAGTTGCTTTTAAGTTGCTTGACAGAATTTTACTTTGATTTTCTTGCTTTATATATACGGAATGTACTCCTACTTTTTGCAGGAAGATTGGAAAATAAGGCAATTAGAATTACATCTCGCAAACACAGCGAATATGTTCTTAATCCATTTCAAAACATGCGTCACCATTATTTATAAGAAATATATTTACAATACTCTAATACCTCTTTCGGTCTTTCGAGTATGACATTAAGCTGTGGCACTTCATATTAATTGTTTTTCCATATATGATTGTCTAAGATGAATGGTAAAAAATTCGGTGCTACTTGTGCCAATATTTATGCAACATATCTTAAAATCCTTAATAACTCACCAAAAAACATTTGAAAGCCTCTATGAGAATACTGACATAAGTATTTGTGTAATATTGCTATATTCAGAAGATGCTTTTCGTCATCTAACTTTTTATAACGGTATTTTAAATCTAGGAATGCTTTATAATTACTGCGCAATAACGCATAAAAAAAAATTGGTCTGTACAAAAAACCAGACCCATCTATCTCCATGTATTTTGACGCGCTGAATCCGAATACACCCCTAAAATTTTGCTTAACTCGCGAAAACTGGCGGAAAATGGCAAAAAACCAATGTTCCAGACATAAAAAATTGTAGAAAATTTTTTTCGGATCTGCAAAAGATATATTTTTTATGTCATTTGATCCGCTGAATTTATATTTGCAGTGCGTTAGTCCGTATATCCTTCAAATTTTTCTCAAAATGATGTAATTTGGCGGAAAATCGAAAAAAAAATCGTTAAAAACGCTTTTAATGAGTATAAGGAATATTATAAGAAGTTATTCTGACCTGAACCGAACAAATATTTTGCTAATTATAACTTGTATGACTCACAGCTCCAGTTAATTTGCATCGCTTGAAAACAGATTTTATAACAATCATTTTTTAAAAATTCCAAAAAATTGTAAAAGATAGCAAAAGAATGTAAGAAGTGTCATTCAAAAGGTTGGACCACGTAATATCTTCCTTGTATACAAAACAAAGTTGCATACGCTTATATTCTTTTTCTTATTTTTATTTTCTTTCACTTGTTTATTAACTGTTGCTGCCTTTACTCCTTTTTTCTTTTGTAACGAACTCCTTTTTCTTCAAATGACATATGCAACGGGTCCCTTTTTCTCTTTTTGTTGTTTATTTTAATGTCTCTCTTGAGCGCCTAGCAAAAATCTGCGATCATGTTGTCGCTCCATCTTCCTTGGTATCGATTCTTCATTACACCTATATCTTGATGAAATCATTCCCCTTGTTCTTCACTGACGTCTCCTAAATTAAGAGAAAAGTACTCGAGATGAGACTGTAAGAAATGCATCAAGCAACCCAAGGTTTTGAAATTTTCCAACATTTCTTCGACTAGTTCCTCACAGTCCTAACTCTTTTTATTTCCTAAAAAGTTCTCACGAACAGTTTTAAAGCTTTGCTATGCAGCTTTCTCTGTGTCATTCCTTTTTGTGATGAATGTTTTATCTTCAAATAGAGTACAAATTTAAGGACTATCAAAAATACCTTCTTTTAATTTAGCATCACTTATTGCGGAAAACTTTTCTCCTAAATACTGGAAACAATCGCCATATTTATCCAGAGCTTTGAAGAATTGCTTCTTTAATGGGTCAATCAATGGCGTACGCATAATGTTCTTCGATCCTGGTTCGAAATTGGTTCTTGTTGGCCATACTTTTTTAACGTAGTGATTTACCCCGTCACTACTATCCCTTAAACATAATAAGCAGGAATGTTTTGTAAAACCTAATGTTCTCCTTAGGTCATGGTTGCAATTTTAAGATCAACACAAATTTTCCATTGATGTTCCGAATACTTTTTTTCCAATACTATCTCAAAATTTTCATATGTTCCTTTCAGCTTAGTCGAGTGAGCTATGGAAATTAATGCAAATTTGGTTGCGTTATGAAGTAGAACAGCTTTCAGACTTCATTCTGACGAATCAATGAAAAGTCTACATTCCTCGTCTTTATATGTATTCGGTTTTATTGCTTCGACTAAACTTTTAACATCTGTAAAATATACCAACGAATACTCTTTATCATTTGTAAAAAAATTACCTAAATTCTTGTTCTCTATCTCGATAAAAAGAAGCTGTTGTTCCTCATAGCAACAGGTTTTTCATTCTAAGAACTGACGCTTAATGTTCAGCTTCATCTTTAGGTAATCCTAAATTTCAAATAACATCATTTAACTCTTCTTAGTTAAAGGTGTTAGGAGCTTTTCTTTTACCAGCTGGCAAGTATTCTTCGTCCAAGTAGCCTTCATCAGAGTCTTCTTCATCCTCGGAACTTTCTTCTTCACAGGACTCATAACTTGCATTTCTTCTACTTCGCCTGGGTGGCCAACATCCATGGGTGCGATGGTGGCAGTTTCATCCTTGACTTCTATTATTTTAGGTTTCACTGATGAAGAAACGTCTGCGTATACAATTTTATATTTCGTAAACGTGTTAAAAGCTGTGGTATTAGTTATACAAAAATAACAGTCATTTTAAAATGTTGGAGAAGACCATATCATTGGTTTTGTAAATTTCAAGTTTCTTTTCATTTTATCTCTTTCTGAATGTGTTAGCATTGTATTGCATCTAACACAAACTTTTTGTGGCACCCAGTTTACATTTTGATTGGTTACTTGAATACCAAAGCATTCACTGTAAATCAAATTTAACTTTTCAGATAAAGACTTCTGCTTTTTTACTAATACATATACTCCACAAACAAAAAAACGAATCAGGACTTTTATTACATTCATGTGAATGATTTCTTTTAGCATTACACTCTGCAGAGGTCAAGTTACCCACCAATGTAAAGCTGCGGTCGCTTGATGACGACGCCTGCGGCTCCGCTTTCTCACCCTGACCCGACGCCAATCCCGGGGTTCCGCATCCTAGAATTGTAAGACACTTATCTCTTTTGCTTGCCACGACGGCATGAAAGCCGTTAACCCAGGACTCAGCCAGCCTGTTCTGTTGCCACCGTCACCACGTGGAGGTGCCTGGTTACAGGTACAAGAAATTGGTCTTGTTTTTGTGGAAAATAAATTAATGAAATACTGAAGATATATATTTTACAAATAAAAACTAATTACAATGGGAGCTTTGGTATTTAAGTAGCCAAGCAAAAGGGGCTGCTTCATGTCAAAATGACTGCTACTTGATACAAGTCGGAATAAATTTTTATATTACTGCTTATACCCATTCAACGCGTTTGTACCGTTTTTTCGTAATTTTCATCACTTTTCCGCCATTTTTCTCGATTTGAGCAAAATTGTGAGGGTATACGAAGTATCGGACTGCATATCTGAATTCAGCGGAGCAAATTACATGGAGATAGATGGATCTGGTTTTTTGTATAGATCACTGTTTTTGTGTGTTGATGTAATTCAATAGAGCCTTTTGAAGCAATTAATCTCAATGCGTCTCTTTGCAAAATATTGAATAATGATCAGGAATTGAAAGATTCCTCTACATCTACTAGCGATTTCAATGCTGATACTAAAACTAAACATTATTTTTCAAGCATACGTATTGTATAATTTATATACATCTGAAATATTTTTTAATTATCTTTAAAATTTTGTATGCAATTCGACCAAATTATAAAAAATCTGAAACAATGCAAAGAAAGATTTTAATTCTCTTCTATTCTTTTCAATCCATCTTTTAAACCCTAATTTAATCCCATTCTCAGACCATATCTCAACCTCAAATTTAATCCGAAAGTATGCAAGGCTCACTTAACTTGACTTGCTTAACTTAACTTCTTTCTTGCTTCCACATCATCTTTAATCCGAACTCGTACCGAATTAATTTTTCAATCCGTAACTTCAATCCTTTTGAATCCCTGGGTGTTCTTGAATTTAAGTAGAATGAATCCTACTGAATCCAACAACAGACCAAACGTGTAAGCGTGAATCCAAAACCAAACCGAATGCATCAAACATCAATCGGAAACAAACGTTCACTTGTTCTCATTCCAATGTCCAATCTAAATAAATTTAATACTCATCCTAAGCAGGTTTTTATATATCCAATCCGAGTGAATCCAAAATCGATCCAAACTCAGCTTTTAATACTTTTCTATCCATCCAGGAAAAAACATTTAAATGCTAACACACCTTTAATCCTTTCCAATTTGTACGCCCAATCCGCTAAGTCCGAGGCTAATCAAACAGGCTTTTCAATCCTTATCAATTCTTGCAAGAACATTAACTTCAATGCGGTTCAATTCAAATCAATTCAAATGCGCTATTTCAGATATTCAGAATAAGTATCATGGGTATTATTATTGTATAAAACAAATGAATATTATATATAATACTGCACACTATATATATACTATATATAATATTTCCGTGTGGGTAGTATCCAGACACTAACCGCTAGTATCCGGTTTTCTCCGTGTGGACAAGTGTTTTTTATTGAGCAGAATACCTGCTGTAAAATTGATAAAAAGATCAATTATTTTGATCTACAATACCTTGAATTAACATCTTATCAATTTTGGTGTTTTTATTTTAACGACATATGATAAACATGATTTTAAATCTTTTAGATTTCACATTAAATTAACAATTAATAATTAAGAACAAAATTTAAATACTGTAAAATACTGTAAAATAATGTAAAATACTGTGACAAGCATTGAAATACTACATATTATAAAATATGGTTGCTGGAAGAATTCATTTTTTCATATATTTTTCGCATAAATTCAATGTTTTCCATTTTCAACATACTTGAGGTGGTAAAAAATATGAATCGATTTAGAAAAATGTAAGAGGACATTTAGGTAATCAAAACTAAATACCCTACTGTATATTTAAGAAGAATTAAAAATGATAAGAATAATGATAAAACCTTTCTTTTCATTCATGTGAGTCTTTTTGATTAATAAACGGTAATTTTTTATATCATTTACTATGTACTTATACATTTATCTTTTTGGTTTAAACATTCATTCCTTTTAGTAGAAATTTCATATCTGATTAAAAAAATGCAAATGTCTCGTCAAAATTTAATCGGTTTCAGTAAGAAATTAACTTCTTGGTTAAAAAATTCACAATATAGAACTGGGAGTTGAACTTTTTGTAGATGATTCGGCTTTCAGATAATAAATTTTAATGATTGGTTAATATTTATGTATTTTGTTAAAAATTTGTCTTTTTTTTAGCAGAAAATTGATTTTTTGGGTCAAAATACAATTTTTCAGTTGAAAATAATCTGTTTCAGTTGAGGATTCAAGTATGTTATTAAAAATTCGTCTTTGCTGGCTAAATTCAAATTATTTTTTTATTTTTGATTAAAATATTTACTTGTTAAAATACATTCTTTGTTGAAGATTAAACTTTTTGGTTCAAAAATGAACTACTTGCAAATTGAAATGTTTTGTTTAAAATTTAACTTAATGGTCATAAATTATTATTTTTGCAAATAATTTTTATTCTCGGGTTTATATTCGGGTTATATTTACGTTTTTGCCTTGGATATGCAACAGTTTGGTACAAAATTCAACTATTTGTTACAAACATAAAATGTTTTGTATACATTGTTTTTATTGAAAATTAATTCTCCTTAATAAAATTTGCAATAAAATCACAGTCATTGTTTAAACTTTTTATTGGAAAATTCGTAGAATTTTTTGAAAATTCGCCCTTCTTTATAGACAATTAATCTTTGTAGAAAGTTATATTACTTGGTTTAAGATGTAAATATCTTGTTACAAATTGGTGTTTTCTGGTAGGACATTAATTATCTTAATTAAAAACTATTAATTATCAACTATTTTATTAAAAATTTTGTTGACATCTTAAACATACTTCTTTCTTAAGATGCAAATCTCTTAGATATTTCAGAGATATTAACCTCAACAGATATATTTTTTACAGAAAATGAATGTTTAAAAAAAGTGCTTCCCCATCACTCTAACATTTTTTTCTAGATTTACAAAAAGTTTTTTTTAAACTTTGAAGTACTGAATTTGATAGTGTAATAACAACAATCTGATTGCGATTTTTTTCAATAATAAAAATTGATCAACGACTATAATTTATTGTAATTTTAAAATCGTAAAATATTCTTCTTTTTCTAAACTTTGTTCAAACAATCAGAAGAAAATATTTTTGAAATCGAGATAGAATAGGTCACGTTAAAAATTTCTCACTTTGATATTTTTGAATATGAATTATAAATAATTTTATTTTTACGAACAATATGTTATTTATGAGCCAATAAATAAGTAAAGGGTCACCGTTGGAGAAAATAAAAATAAACAAATTTTGAAAAAAATCGATTTATATAATCAGGCACGAGTGATGTACGTATTAACGCGAGTGGTTAATGAAGTATATTTTAATTTTCAAGGACTTTATATAATAATTTCAAAAAACTTATGAACATGGAAAAAGTGAAAAATAGAAATGTTTAATAAAAAAGCGGTGATGTAACCTTTTTATCTCTATGGAAACACTAAGAAGGGCATATTAGTAAATATTGATAACGTTAGTTCGGTTTAGATTAGTCGATATATTTTTTCATGCAATTGTGGAAAGCAACTTATTGCCTAATGCAAAGAAATAAAATTACTCAATACTGCATATAATAATTAAAAAGACATCGATAAAATGGAAAACATATAAAATAAAAAAATGTAATAAAATTATGCGATGGTGTAACATTCTTAACTCTAGTGAATCAATAAGAAGGTCACATTGTGAAATTATAAACATGACGTAGTCTGATTGTTTGAATAATGTCAAAAAAATTGAGAATTTCCTAAAATGTTAAAATACTAAATGAATTATACAGTTTCAGGGTCTTCATGTACTACTTTTTAACAGAGATCTGTTTTTCAATTTAAAAAATTTTTTTCGACTGCACATTTTTCTAGTGTTCCATAGAAAATTGCAATTATCTTTCAAAGTTTGTAGAAATGATTTGCCCTCAATAAGGATGAAATTGAGAGTCTAAAGAAGTTTATAGTTATTTTATAGCGTCCTTCTTATTGCTCAAAAGATGCTTTATGGCTTTATGGCGTCTCTGAATTATAATTTTTATCAGAATACTTCCTAATTAAATCATAAACTTATTCAAGACTGTGTATAGTAATTAACCTTAGAACCAGACACTTCTGTACAAATATATCGAACAAAAAATGCGCATCTTTTTTGCCATTTAAACCATTTTTTCAACAATGCATCTTTAATAAATTTTACTTTATCATACACTATTCTTTTTATTATTAAAAAACGAAGAGATTCGTGTATAAATGAACCGTATTCTCGTATAAGAGAAGTGTTTAACGGGCAAGAAAAAGTTTATGAACAATTGTGCCCCATGGTGGGGTTAGAAGGCCAAAAAAATTATATGGATTGGTTTTAGGATTCGAAAAGGTTACAAAAATAGAAAAAGTAAAAAATGAATGAATTTATTGATTCCATTTTCAAAACGTTGCCTTTTTACTGTTTACACGAATTTGAGAATCATAAGAAGTGTTTCAAGTTAGAATCGAACAAATGGACTATAAATAATGGATACATATAATCGTAGTGATTATGTACTTCTTTTCAATAGAATTGTACATTTTTCTAGTTTTCTATAGAAAATTAGATTTATTTAAAAGAGCGTGGAATTATAAAAACATATTGTTTAAAAGGCTGAAAATAAATAATGGCTCGTTGTTCGAGAAAATGGCACTAGAGTAAAAAGTTTTATCTTGCGTCAAAGATTGATGAAAAATGTCAAAAAAATCAATTCTGGTCAGTAAAGATTTATACTCATATTAATTTTTTACACAATCAAGTAGGAGAGTTTATGCAGAATAAAAAATGCTATTATCATCAGATTGTGCAAAAGTTTTAGCAAAAATTAGCACACTGGTTGTCCATAGCTATTTTTCAATATAAATTTAAGAAAATATATTTTTATCACATCAAAAGATCTGTTTTTGCTTTCAAGAGATCTAGCCTCGACATGGACATTGTAGAAGTTTGTATTCACTTATTTCTGATAAATAATTAAATTATAGTAAAAAAAAATTTGAACAAAAACTGAATAGGATTTCGAAATAAGAACCAAGATATTCTTAATCCGAGGTATTTGTTATATTTTAAACAAAAGATTCTTCAGGGACATATTGCGGCACAGAGAAGTGTTAGTGGCTACTCGATTCTTGAAATTTATTTTTACAAATTATATTTATTGATTACAGAAAATGTATTTGCCCAACACTTCATGAATCTTGAAATAAGCCAAAATTGTGAGTGTGAGTGTGAGTGTGTGTGTGTGTGTGTGTGTGTGTGTGTGTGTGTGTGTGTGTGTGTGTGTGTGTGTGTGTGTGTGTGTGTGTGTGAGTGTGTGTGTGTGTGTGTGTGTGTGTGTGTGTGTGTGTGTGTGTGTGTGTGTGTGTGTGTGTGTGTGTGTTGGCAATTGAGCGAGTGGATTCAATAGCGTCATTAACGCAACAAATTTTCGAAAATTACCAACTTGGGAAATTTACTGCGCAAAAATATTACTATATGCGGCTCGGCGTGCAGCACAACTTTTATTAAGAAATTTTTAAAATCTAAATTATCGTTTTTTTTTGCGAAAAATTAAAAACTTGAAGTTTTCATTGTACCGAAATCTATGACTTTTTAAACTAAACTCGCGAAAACTCGGCTTCTGTTCGACGGAATGATCTCGTTTTCTTCCAAATAGCAAAATCCCTGACGATTCCAATTAGATTTTAAAAGTAGATTTTTTTTACATTTGCAACATAAAAATTATTGCGAACCATTAATGTTTAAGAAAAGTTTTGACCAAATTTGAGCCAAGTCTTTCTTTTTGTTTCAAAGGAATTATCGATTCTTTATTGCCGCGCGCGCGGATTTTACTGTTTATAATCGCCCACAGGTCGTATTCTTTATCTGATTTTAACATTTTTTCTTACAAATGCTTAGCATTAAATTTTTAAGAGAATTTTGGTTTGAGATTTTTAAATTTTTTTCACTGAGCAACAATATATAATCAAATAAGGTGAAGAAATTGGCCTCAACATTTCTGTTCACAATGAGATGTAGAATACGAATAAGGTATTATTTTTAAAATATCGTCGCCATAAGTCTGTTTTATAGGATCCTGAAAAAACTCTATAAATGAACAAATGAGTTTTGCAATTATTGGAAGCTAATTATGATTTTTTCAAAGTTTTTTTAATGCAAATTGTTGCTAATAGATGAAACACTACTACATACACATAATTAGATGCTTAAAAACTTTTAAATTTTAATTCAATTAAACTTAAGTGACACTTAATTATTGTTTACAAAAATAATTTTTGAAACTATTTATTATTTTTGTTAATAATATTCAATTTAAATAATACTAGAAAGTTGCGGGTTTTTCTGAAATTTTCAACTTTTTGTCCGCTTTTCACTTAGTATAGTAATAATTAATGTACATTAAACAAAAATAATTTTTTAATTAATTAAATATTGTTTATAACTGTTTTCCCTTATATAAGTGGATAAACTGTGCTGTTTTTTCTTAAATATTCAACTTTCCTCTGCTCTTTTCAGTTAAATAAACACTTCTTTTTTAGGTTAGTTTGTTCATTTGTTTTTAAGGTTACATAAATATTCTTGAAAAAAATTTAAGATTATATATATCGAGAAAGTATTTTATTTTTTATTTTTCAGGACATTACAAAAGCTTAAGACATATTTAGGATCACTTTTAGAAGTTTTGAAGATATATTTCAAACTGACTCGAACTATTTATAAAGATTAACAATATTATCAAAATGATCAATATTAGACTTTCATCTTGCAGATTTTTTCGAAATTGGTGGAAATCAACGTTTTGATACCATTTCAAATTTTCTTTAATAATGATTTTGGAAAATAACACGCCATAGAAATATTGTCTAGGAACCTCAAGAATAATGTAGGTCCATTGCAGTAGCCCCCCCCCCCCCCCCCCCCCCCATTCTTTATTTTTTCGACCCCCCCCAACTCCCCCCCCACAACCCCCCCCCCCCCCCCACACAAAAAAATAATCTCCACCACA
>JAAAKG020018998.1:0-20424 GCA_010014905.2 Druon quercuslanigerum
TGAATAAATTGTTTATTAGTTTATTCATAAAAAGTGTAACTGTGGCTAACTTTATTTCACCCTCTTTCCTTCCACAATTTTTTACTGAAAATTTTTGAAAATACTTTTTAAATGTTAGTTTATTATCTAAAAATTACTAAAATAAATTTTCTGTAACCGTTTTGTCTAAAGAAATCATTTAAAAATGGCCTTTTGGTGGCCGAATTAACTAGGATAGAGAAACACAAAAGTGATTTAAAAAAAAAATTATCTATTAATTTAAAAACCGATTTGGAAAAATTAGACAAAGGTTATACTAATATGATTAATTACATTTAACGTTGAGGTTCCATGAATCTTGTTTTTCTTTTACTTTATCTATTTAGGATTTATTTATGAAAGATATTTCTAGAGTGTTTACAATAGATTAACGTACTGACCTTCATTCGATTCTAAGGTATCAAAGAGAGAACACGTGTTCTTTAATGCTACTGTTTATATTTTTCTTGCTTTGATAAGGTTAATGTATAAGCACCGAAACATTGCTAATATATTTTTATTTTTTATTTTAAATGTTATTATATTGTGATTTGATAATAATAAAAATTAACAAGAGGAAAGAAAGAAAAAGAGAAGGAACAGTATGTGGTTGGATGCTGCTGGAGGTTGGTGACCATCTCAGCATAAAACACCAATCAGCTCTGACTCTTTGTTGAAACTAATCGAATATCAGTAAGGCACCACAACTGCGATGTAGACCACGATGCGGTAGAAAATTCAATTGACTAAGTCTGGCTCACTGACGTTAGGGATATAATTTAGAAGTGAAAAACTGTGAGTCTGATGTGTAGACGTTATCTGTAAGGTTTAAATTATAAAAATAAAATTGGAAACGAGCAAATTCAGTTTATGGAAAAACGACAAAAGTTGCAAAAAAATGTTTAACAAAATTTTTTTTAAAGAATGCGCATTTTTTTAAACGAGATAATGAAGCTACGTATGTTTCCATATAATGTACATTTGTAGCAAAAATATACAATTTGAGGGATAATCGTTAAAGTCGAAAGAGCTTTAACAAAACAGAATTCACAATCACCAAATTACCTTTGTCGATGCTTTCCTACAAAAAAGTGAGGTTTCCATTGGAACCCATTTTTGGTCCCAAAGGAGCTGCAACAAAAATGAACCCCACTTGCTGAAAACGAACCCAAAACGATAAATGAGCTCTAAATGATACCACACTTGGAGCTAAAAAGGATCTCAATTGTCATTGAGCCTATTTCCAAAGAACCTATTTTTCGCTTTGCCCATTTGGATGTTATGTTTTTTCAATAACACAATATGTACCTTAAAGCACACATGTAATCGAACTCTGATAGACATAGCTTAATGAAGATAATGAAATTACACAATATTACCGCAACTAAAGAGATAATATAAATAAATTGATAAATATCATTTTCAGCTTATGTAACAAATTCGCAAATATAAAGGCTTATTCATATTCCAAAAACGTTTCGTCTCATAAACCGCACTGCGCATGCACGGCACCAGCAGCCTCACTGGATGTTGATCGCGCGCTGATTTAAAATCGTAAAATATGAAAATAATTTTTTTACAAAATGACTTATAATTTTTGTTCAATAAATATACAGTACAAAAGAATTATAAATTATTTAGAATGAAAACTTTTGAAACAAATTCTACCTTATTTTGAATTTAAAATCAATAATTCATTCGTAAGGAGTAAAATTAAGTCATTAATTTACCTTCCACTCTAAAAGACTATTTTTGATCTGAAAATTGTTTTCATTATTTTTAAAATGATTATTTATAATAAATATTGATGCACACAATTGATAATTTTAAAAAGCATATGCAGCTTAAATACATGATTTTTTTTTTAATTTGGTAAAAAAAACTATTTTACTAGTTTACGTAAGTTCCAGCACAGTATAAGCTTCAATTAACGTAACATACAAATTAAATCAGAATTAATTTTTACATTTAACAAGTCAAATATTCATCAGCCTACAACCTGAAATTTACACTGTTAAAAATTTCTGTTGGAAGCTGCCACTACATGAATTGGAAGTTAATTTCCGAAACTTTTGTTAATTTAAGGAATTCATGGAATTCGAGGAATTCACGGAATGCCCAGAAGATAAGGAATTGACGGGATTTAAGTAATTCATGGAATTTTAAGAATTTACGGAATTCAAAAAATTTACGGAATTCGCAGAATTAAATAAACTCACAGAATTCGTGCAATTCAAGAAATGTAACTAATTCGTGAATTTTAAGAAAATCTTAGAATTAATGTAATTCAAGGAATTCGCAAGATTTAATGAATTACCGGAATTCAATGAAATAATAGAATTCAAGGAATGTATGAAATTCAGGGACTCCCACGAATTTCTCGAATTTCATAGATTCCTTGAATTTCTTGAATTCCGTGAATTACTTGAATTCCGCGAATTTCTCTAATTCCTTAAATTTCATGAATTCCGCTAATTCCATAATTTCGTAAATTCTTTCATTTCAATGAATTCTACGAATTCTCTTCATTCCTTGAATTTCGTGAACTCCACGAATTGCATGGATTCTGTGAATTCGGTTGTTACAAGAATTCCTTTAATTCCCTCAATTTCGTTATAACAGTCAATTCAACGAATTCCGTGAATTCTATGACTTCCATGAATTAAGCGTATTCCTTAAATTTTGTGAATTCCTTGAATTTTGTGAATTCTTTGAATTTCTCCGATTCCATGAATTCCGCGAAGTAGGCTATACCATAAACTCCATGAATCCCATAAATTCCTTGAATTTCATGAATTCCGTGAATTCTTTAAATTCCATTAATTCCGCTAATTTCCCCACAAATTTTTTATTTAAACGCTCTAAATTAAAGAATGAATTATTAAATAAGTAAATTTTTTTAAATATATAACTGAAGCAATTTCAAGATAGAAGCATGAAAAATGGCATGATTGTATAAATTTCTCTTTAAACTGATCACTTTTTAAGTTGGAAATTATATTATTTTAACTTTAAATTGCATATTTTTTGGTCAAAAATGTAAGTACTTGGTTGAAAATTGTAATACTTTGCTAAAAATACATTTTCTTGTTGTTGAAGACTCATCTCTGGTCGAAAATTTTAAATCTACTTAAAAATTCGTTAACTTTAGATTGCAAATTAATTTGTATACTGGAAATGTTTGGCTAAAAACCAAATTATTTGGTTGAGAATTAAACGACTTCTTTAAGAATTAAACTATTTGGTCAAAAATTAAGGTTTTCATTGAAACACAATATGTTTGTGTTGAAAATTTTGCCTTTTTTTGGCATAACATTAATCCTCTTGGTAAAAAATTCATTCTATTGTAGTTTATAAAGATTATCAGATTAAAATAATGAATTTTTGTAAGCGGAAAATTATCAAAAATGTTTATTTGTTTACTTACATTATTTATAACAAATGTAAATATTAAGTATTACCAATATTTTTCTCCGTAAAAAAGGAGGAAAATGTTCTCCTTGTAAACTTAAACTATTTATAAGATAGCAAGTGTTCAGAGTCTTAACGATTTTCTGAAAATAAGTAATTTTGATAAGTGACTTAAATGCATATTAGAGTGCGAAGAATATTTCAAGGAAGATTGTTGTTAAAAAATCGTCTTTTGGGCTTGAGAATTCATCTCTCTATATATAAATTAAATTTTTTCAGTGGTTAAAAATGAAACTTATTGGTTCATGATTAATCTATTTCACTAATTTAAAATCAACCGTAAAAAATTTTATATTTAGATCATTTTTTTATGAGAAGTTTAATGAAGGAGGTGAATCTTTAAAAAACCATATTTTTTTAAGAAAGTAGCCAAAAAATTAAATTTTCTGCTAAAAAAGGCAAATTTTCTATAATGGTTGAATTTTAAATCCAAAATGTGATTATCTTTGAAAAAGTTACAGTTTTAATGGAATAATACTATTTTTACATTTTTAAAACTTTATTTTTTGACCCAATAGTTTAATTTTGTACCAAAAACGGATTCATTAAATTTTCTGATGAAATTAATTTTCACAGAAAAGAAAATAACTTTTAAACAATAGCTAAATTTGTAACCAAAGTTTTGAATCTTCAAAAAACGGAATTTTAAACAAAGTACTTTATTTATTAACAATGCAGGACATTTTTCATTCAACAGAGTCAACATGCAGAAGAATCGTTACCATTTATTGAGACATGGCACGGCCCTGCACTAAATACCTTTCTAAATGTATAAATGTCTTTCGAAATCTATACTTATCAATAACTTCCCCCTCTCACCACTACCCGAACCTAAGCCGAATTCGCGGCTTGGCAAATTTGATTTAAATTAAAATAATTATAGACACAAACCGTTTAGAAATACAAGTAGTTTATTGAATGTTTTTTTTTGCAATAAAAAACAATGCAAACAACAAATTAGAAATCAATTGAAGATGTAGTCTTATGTATTTTCGAAGGCACTAAAAATATTGCTTTTTGTAAAACTTGGGGTAATGCAATATTTTATACATACACAGATACAAGTTCTTTCCCAAGGCCCCGTAACGTTGCTGAAACGAAACGACAACGTTAGTAAGCTACAAAGTACAAACTCAGTAAATAGTCAGTGAATACTGAGTAGCAAAATGTTGAAAATGAATCAACTGCGCAATAGTCGCGCATGCCTCACTTCCCGCTCATTAGACTTTCAGACTCTGTCCATATCGCTTGCTTGAGTTGCACTTGCAGAAAGAGACCCAACGCTAATGACGCAACATACGAGATACCGTGGCGTATCGACATGTATCGATATTTATCGATACTTTTCCCGTCCCTAGTCCAGTTAATAGTAAAAGCATTGACTGTCCAGTACAGGCTTGTTTTTCATGGTACCACGTTAAGAGGTTATTACATTTTTTATTACAATACGATGCAAATAAGACGACCTCTAAATTTCCAAACTTCGCGACAATTTCCTGAAAGACTCAGTTTCAAGTACACATAATTTTTTAAGCAAATTGTCAATTATTTCGTCTTTCTGCCCATTCTCAATTTTCGCTTTCCTGGGTATTGAAATGTTCGTATTTTACGCCCCAAATCCGGTTTACGTAAGACTGGTAAGGCTGGTGTTGCCAATATGCCGGAGTCCGGGTTTTTTTTTCAAATTGTTTTGCGAGCTCTTGTGCTGGCGTTTTTTTACTATTTGTTTACTATAGGGCCCAAAAAGAACTTTTTTTAATCATATTATTGAATTGCAAATTTAAAAGTTTTGAAGATAATTCGCCTTTTTGGATTCAAGTTTTAACCATTTTTTGAAAAATTGGCTTTTTTAGTAGATCATTAAATTTTTTGGCGGGAACTTTACTCTTTTCGTCTGAAATTTATCTTTTTAGGTTAAAATTTAAATTCTTTGTTGAAATTTAAACCACTTTCTTAAAAATACGTTTTTTTTTGAAATTAACTAATTTAATTTGGTAAATTATTTACAAATGGCGACCCATTTTCCAAAAAATCGACCAGTTAAAAAAAAATTGTGCATATCAAAAGCATGGTCCGGTCTATGAGACCACGCGACTACTCTTAAAGGTTATAAATTAAAATTTGTATTTTCATTCGTACCACTGTTCTTTATTTTTTCCAAGAGTTACACTTCTGAATGCTGTAAACAAATATTTTTTTTCTAAATACTCTATATGTATAAACTTAAAAATACTTTGTAACCTGAAAACTTAAAAAATAATTTACGTGTATTCTGAAAATTCAATGGGTTCCAATATTTCAGAAACCATTACCAGATTATTATAAATAACAATTAAAAATAAAGATTATTATTTACAGCTTAAGGACTTTAAAAATTAAATTATCCTAAATTATTCTTAGAAGAATTAAGTATCCTCAATACTTCAAAATGCATAGAATTTTTTCGTAGATTTAAGTATGAGAATATAAAAAAGCGCACATGTATAAAAAATATTAGATTATATCTAAATGCAAGCGAAAAAGAAATTTCATTCTTAATTTATTGGAAACAAACGGGTCCAATTTCTATCCAAAATCTTTGGTCTTCTTTTCCAATATCACGCATTGCGATGTCCAAGATTGGAAGTCTTATAGATTTTTCTGTTTTGTACGTAATTACTGTTTTTGCCCAATCTTGTAGACGAGACTGAAAATTAAAGAAATTAAAAAATTAAGCGAGGATTTTAGATTTTAGATTTAATCGCTCAAAATTTAATAAAAAATATATAAACCATTTGTTTAATTTATTCGTATTTTATGTTTTCTTTTAAATTCGCGAGGCTAGGAATCAAACCCTGGCCTCCCGATTTAAGATCGAGTGCTCTAGCCACTAAGATACTGAATATATTGAAAGAAAAATTTTTGTTAGAGATATGCCCCATGGCAAAGTTTTTTCTACAGTCGCAGATTTTCTGTATTTTATATTCATGTCTCTTCAGCTCTCTGCAATAGCTTAGTGGATAGAGCCCGAGATCGGAAATCGTAAGACCTGACTTCAATCCCCAGCAGAGCAAAAGGGAGCGATCGCCTTTCACAGATAAAATTTAATTTTAAGATTGCAACTTAGTGGGCAGAGTACCCGACCGGAAATCGGGAGACCTGGGTTCGATCATCAGTGGATCAAAAGGGAGGGAGTGTAGATATATATTTTCACTTTAAAAATTTTACAGATGTCCTATATCAAATATTTAGAGAAAACTTTTAGAGAAAACTTTGCCATATAGCATGTATGTGAAAAAAGATTCTTCTTTCGATTTCTCCAGTAGCTTAGTGGATAGAGCACCCGACAGGAAATCGGAAGATCTGAGTTCAATCCTCAGCAGCGCAAAAAAAGTGCGCATGAAATGTAACAGAATCAAATGTTTGAACCATTTTTTATTATTTATAAATATATAATTTTAGAATAATGCTTAAAAGCAACTTTCTTTCTAAAATTTTTCACTTTTTCAAGTTAACAAAAATAATTGTTTAAACAATTTTTTTATCATTAAAAATAATATTATCCATGAATGACTTTCTTTGGCTTTCTATTTATAAGCAAATAATAAAAAGACAATAGTATATTCAAATAAAACAGATGTTTGAAATATTTTGCCAATTTTTTATATGGATCATATTAAATGTAAACTTTTTTTGATGTAGCTAGTTTGTTACTAACTAAAAAGTCCAAGAAAAACTGAAAATTTGAGAAAAAACCATAACACTCTGTCATTAATGCAGAAGAAGATAGTTAAAAACAATAATAACTTGTTTTAACAATTATTTTTGATAACAAGCATTGATTATAATTAGGAATAATAATAATGATTATTATCGAGTAAAAAAGGACAAAAAGTGAAAAAATTGCAGTGAAATCCTCAGCTTTCTAACATTATTTGAAAAGAATATTATTAAAAATAATAATCAATTATTTAAACAATTATTTTTGTCAACTTGAGTTAATTATTATTTCACGCAGATAGAAAAGTGGACAAAAAGTCGAAGATTTTTGGAAAAAAATGCAACTAACTAACATTATTCTAAGAGACTATTATTATATTGATAAATTGTTTAAACAATTATTTATGTTAAATTTAATTGATCATCGCCTCTCTCACTAAAAATTTGAACAATTGTGAAAAACCGCGACTTCTTAACACTATTCTAAGAGCAAATTGCTAAAAACAATAATAAATTGTGTAAAAAAAATTATGCAAATATCTCATTATTTGTGGAAAGTAGTATTTGGTGTATAAGAAACAATTTTTATTTAAAAAAACAGAAAAAAATTCGTAATTAGCGACAAAAATTCGTAGAACCTAATTTTGCACTTATGGGGGTTTTTGAGACTCTATAAAGCAGACTTAAGAGGGTGATATATGAAAAATAATCATATACTTTGTATTTTATAGCTGATTATGAAGAGAAATGTTGAGTTTCAACTCGATTCATCTCAGATCTGATTTTTTTTATGTGTAAATGTAAATAAAATAAACTTACTTTACATTCATCTAAGACCATATCATATTTAAGACGCCTATTTCCCCTGGGCGCCAATTCGACGTCATTCCAGGCTAAAAGCCTAATTCCTCTTCTCAGGTTTTTGCGCTCAGCATCGAAATAAGCAACGCTATTTTTACAATGATACGTAATAGTTTGTTCTGCCTTTCTGGACAACATTTGCAGAAAGCTTATCTGATTGCTGTCGGCTTTGTAAGTTATCTGTTTGAAGAATGTAAACATAAATATTAGGATGGCGCAAATTGAAAACAACTGTCATTCATGTGTCGGGATGCCCACCAGAAAACCTCCATTTGGTGTAGACATTTGAGTGGCGAGCGCGTACCAATCGCGTGAAGCCCCCTTCAAGGCCCAGTGATATCGACGTAAGGGAAGGGCGCTCATTGGTTGCGCGTCAAATGCGACCACTGAGCACACTATCGTGAACCCCCACTCACCTTCGTGAAGCGTGTAGCGCCACTGCCGAGGCAAAGCCTATAAAACACCGGTCCGCGAGATCAAGAAAGACATTGCACGTCAAGCTTCGATCCAAGCCACATCTTCCTGGCTTCTTTGCTCTACTTTTACATTGAGATTACTTTGCATTTCCTTTTGTATATTAGTTTCCCTCTATCATTAATTTTAATACTCTTGAGTTAGTCTCAAACCACAGGCTACTCATAAAACCCACTTATTTTTACCATTTTATAACAGCAAAGAAAAATGAAATTCATTTCAACTTAATAAAAGCCAAGAAAATTTAAGAAACATGCAGTCGCTTTTGCACCAAATGGAGGCTTTTTGGAATATATGCTTATTATTTTAGGCTACCTTCACACCAGAACCTATTTCGCTTAACCAGACTTCTTGTTCCTCTCCAATATAATTCAGTTCTTTAGTTCGAGACGGATTAGCCAGCAAACATGTTGAACGCTTTTCAGCATCACAATAGACCAGAATTGCATCTTTAATATCTGCGCTATTTGGATCGACCCAATATTCTCCTTAAGAAAGATAAAATACGAAAGTAATGGTAAACTTTTGATGAAATTATTCAAATTTTAATCGAGTGAACTGGTAAAACAAACTTTTGTTACACAAATAGTTTGTTAACTGGCAATTATTAAAGCGCCGGATCAGAGAAAAACAAACGTTGAGAGACAACTCGACATGCCTCATATTGACGATTCTGTCTTAAATTTACAGAAAAGTAACTACTCACCTGATTTTTTATCAGGATAGCTGGCAAAAAGATCACTGCATGTTCTGGCAGGCGCATTCTTCTCCCCATTGGGCTTGGATAATTTTTTAACAAATTCCTCTAGACGATTTTGTATCTTATACATCAATTCTTTCTGCTCTTCAGGCGAAATATCTTTACCGAAATGTCTAGCTGGTTCATCTCCAAGAGGTGAATCTGGACCTTTGTTTTGTCCTTGTCCCATATCTTAGAAATTTAAATGAAAAATATCACAAGGAAATCAGTTTAGGTCCATAATGAATTACCTACGATTTTTCGCGATTATAGTAAATTCATAAATTCATAAGGTAACTTACTGAAATAGGCAGCTAGAGAGGCAGCATCATAGCCTAAACCTCCATCTCCAGGAGGTCCTGGTGGTCCAGGTTGACCAGGTGGGCCAGGAGGACCCGGTCGACCTTCTCCTGGTGGTCCTCTTGGTCCTGGATTTCCAGTAGGGCCTAAAAGTCCGGGACTTCCGTCTCTACCTGGATTTCCTCTCAGACCATGCTCGCCATCCTTACCCGGTGCACCAGGACTTCCAGGTGCACCTTTTTAGATAAAAAATAAGGTTATAACATTGGTAGCAACATAAATAAATTAATAACTCTGGTGAAAAATTTATTCCATCTATTTATAGTTTCATGAGGTAATGAAAGTTCAAAGATTTTCCTTTTCCTCTCGTCGCCACTATATGATCTTCGTGTACGAAAAAGCATCTCTAAAAAGACTGCACTATATATTCATACATATTGTTGTTTCCAGTAAACTGCGCTATCTTAATAAATTAATAAAATTAAAATTAAGAGAGGGATTCAAAAACAAAAAAGCTTTTTCTTTGTCTATAAAGTTTGGGAGACCCTTCAGGTTCTTTTCCCAACTCCTGTTCCACGGTCCTGGATTGGACTCGAAAGAAGCAGCACGCTAGTGCTCCCGGTTTCGGGACTGACCACAAAATCTACTAATTTTTTAAATATTTCTATCCAAACGCGGGTTTTATCAAACATTCTAGTTTGTCGTAAAAATTCCATTTACCGTGGTATTCTGAAGTAGTATTTTATCTTATGCTTAGACAGTGATTAAAAATCTCTACCTTTCTCGCCTGACTGGCCTGGCGAACCAGGCATTCCTTGCATGCCCAGAAGACCTCGATGACCTTTCGAACCTTTCATTCCTTCTTCGCCTTTATCGCCCTTTGCTCCATCAGGTCCTGTAAGCCCTGGTTTTCCTCTAAGTCCCTATATTTCACACATAAACGATTTTCATTTTAAATTTGAACCCGAAATGTAAATACATTTCTTGAATATAGGGGTTTAGGTTAACATTATGTATAATGCTTATGCAATAACTTACAGGTGGTCCCTCTGCACCCGGTGGACCAGTTTCTCCTTTCGGACCCTTTTCTCCTGGCGCTCCAGTATTTCCAATACTTCCGGGTGAGCCCTGAAAAATTAGAATAGACACATAAAAAATATCTAAATAATAAATACAAAGATATATGATTGCTACAATTAAGAATGTCTAGTACATAATTATCCAAAAATGAATTGTATAAGAAGCACTTCACCTGAATTCCTGGAGCTCCAGGTGATCCAGGTGATCCTGTTGCACCTGGAAGGCCCTTTTCACCAGGTTTTCCAGCATATCCGGGCAACCCCGGTTTTCCAGCAGGCCCTTCAACTCCTGCTTCTCCTACAGGACCTGGAGGTCCAATAGGACCAGGCATTCCTGGAGCACCCGGAAGTCCCTCTGCTCCTGGTTTTCCGGTTGCTCCAACTTCTCCCTGAAAATATGAAATAAATTAATAAATGCTGTGAGTGATATTAATCGTAAATTGCATTACACATTTTTGTTGAAAATAAAACGCACTGGGAGGCCTCGAATTCCTCTGGCACCTGTAGGGCCAGATAGTCCCGGCAATCCTGGCAATCCTCTATCGCCAATGGGTCCTTGAGGGCCTTGCGCTCCGGACGCTCCGGGTGGGCCTTCACTTCCACTTTCTCCTTTTGCACCATCCGAGCCTGAAGGTCCAGGGTTTCCAACCGGTCCTGGATTTCCAGGACGCCCAACTTCCCCAGGAGATCCCTTTATTCCTTGAATACCAGGATTACCTTGCGGCCCTACTTTACCCGGAGGACCCTTGAACACGATTATAATATAGTTAAATTAATTAGCTTTATTGTTGTAAGAATAATTTAAAAGAGATCTTTAAACGGATAGTCAAAGTTAAACTTACGACTGAGCCGATTAAACCTGGAACTCCCGGAGGACCCATAAGTCCATTTTCACCCCTCAAGCCTGTTTCACCCCGAGCGCCTTTAATACCTTGTGGTCCCGTTCTTCCTTGTGGACCCATTTCACCAGAAATGCCTGTTCAATATTAAATTGCTGTATCTAATTTCCTAATACTGGATATTAATTGTTTTTAAACGTTTGAAAAAATATATTATAAAAATTAGTTACAGAAGGCGACATTCACCTGCCAACAACGGATTTGTCGCCCTTTTTGAGTGTCTAACGTTGGATCTATTCCCCTGGTAAATTGCCAAATGTTGTTGCTAATGCTCTTTTGGAGTTTAAAATTTTGACGCACTTTTGGAATTCCAAACTTAGAGTCAGGTAAGGTCCTAAGTATTATGCTGGGTCACGTTGGAAAATTGGAGTCCCGATAGATATTATTGGTTGTGAAGGATAGTTGGAGTTCTGTGGGATAGGTTGGGTCTTGGTGGATAACTTAGGTTCTGTTGGATAAGGACTGTTCTGTGGTTTAGATTGAATAAAGTGCGATAAGTAGAGTACGAAGGATTAGGTTGCGTCCTATGGGTTACGAGGGGTTCAAAGGATAAGGGAAACGGATGAAAAAAGTATAACGGATGGACACCCAAGGCCTTATCCCCGGGATGCGAGGTCCTGAAAATTAATCATTCTTACCATGAGGGCCAGGATTTCCTTGGTCACCCTTCAATCCTGTGGGTCCCCGATCTCCTTTAACGCCAGGAAGTCCAACTAATCCAGGAGGTCCAGGAAAACCTTGATTGCCTTGAGGACCCTGCAATCCTCGTTCTCCAGGATTTCCTGTCGGTCCATTTTCACCCATAGGACCTGGTGGTCCCGGATCCCCTCGTTCTGCTGGTTCCCCAGCAGGTCCGGGTGGTCCTGATAACCCTTGAGGACCACGTTCACCATGTCGCCCTAAAATTGGTATTAAATCACATTTCTTTCGAAATACCCAATTTGCTTAATAATTACATTTTTAACTGCTTTTCAAATCAAATTTCTTTGAGAGAAAAAGTAGATTGTATTGAACATTTTTAATCATTAGGAATATCACCTGCAGGACCTTCAGGACCAACTGGACCAATTAAGCCCTTGTCACCTTTTGGTCCCGGTTCTCCAGGTGGACCTTTCAATCCTGGCAAACCAAGCAGTCCAGAAACTCCTGAAAGACCTTTTTCACCTTTAGAACCCGGCAAACCCTGTAATTTATTAAACGTTATATTTTTTTAATTTAAGAAAGACTAAAATTAATATTATTCAATTAGCATGTGGAAAGTGATAAGAAAAATATGTGTTTTCGGAAGGGTATCTGGAAAGGTTGAAGGCAAAAGGTGACGACGGGGAGATATTTTCATAATATTCAGAGATAATGAAATATTTTGAGTAAATTAAATTTGCAACTAACATTAAGACCATCCGTTCCTGGCGCTCCAGTTTCTCCCCGTGGACCACTGGGTCCTGGAGGGCCCAAAAGTCCTCTTTCTCCAGGAGGTCCTCGTTCACCTCTATTTCCAGCACTACCTGGTGGACCAGATTGTCCTCGAGGCCCTAGTTCTCCATCCTTCCCTGGAGTTCCAGGATTTCCTTGGGCACCTGGCAGCCCCTGAATACGAAAAAGTATTATCAAGAGCTCTCATGAGCACTAAAAATATGCTTTTGTCTGCTCAAATATTATTTGTATCGGGCTTGAGAAATATATTCATTAATGGTCTAAATTTTGCAAAAAATGTTTACTAACCTGGAAGCCTCTAGGACCCATGGGTCCTGCTGGTCCTTTCTCTCCTGCAATTCCTGTTAATCCTGTGGGCCCATTTGCACCGGGTGGACCCGCTTTTCCTGTATCTCCTTTTGCACCTGGTGGTCCAGGAGCTCCTGGCTCTCCGTTTTTTCCTGGTTCACCCTAAAAATAAATAATTGCACATTTCAATATCCAATACCTTAATAGATAATATAAATACATTTAGTTTTCATATAATATGAAAATGCTATAGTTTTCATCTTTTGTACTAAGTTTTGAAAGGCGGCATTTACATGATATCCTTTTTCTCCAGGTAGTCCCAAGGGTCCAGGAATTCCTTGTGCTCCGGGAGGACCTTGTTCTCCAGTTTTTCCTTCCTGTCCTGGGACTCCACGTTCTCCAGGAATTCCAGCTTTCCCAGCAGGACCTGGTCTTCCAGTAGCACCTCGAATTCCCTGAGACATTGTTTTTCACATCAACAAACGCTTTACATGGTCAAGCGCGAATGGGTCGTGAGAGATTTATCTTAAAAACCTTGATTAACTGAATAACTCGAAAATAATATCAACTTTAATCATCAAACCTGCAATCCCGGAAGGCCTTGTCGTCCAATTTCCCCTGGACCACCTTTTGGTCCGGCAGGACCAATTGCTCCTCTTTCACCAGACTGACCTAAGATAATTATTGCGTGATTAAAATATATACACTGAAACCGCGCTTATATCCGCCGCCCGAGAACGTAAATATTCACTTATATCTTCCCGGGAGGGGATCCTACCAATGGTGCTCAGCGATGGGGAAATTGCCACGCTGCGCGCTGATTGGCTTCTTTGACACGTGGTACTGCGAGGTGGTGCATGCCAAGCGGATTTAAATGAGAGATATGGTAGGGATACAAGTGAGAGCGGTTCTAAATTCGGGCATACTGTATATATACAAAGATAATAAATTGACTTTCAACGTCAAGAGAATTGCAGAAATCAGTATCAGTAGATAAAACTTTCTTTTAGAAAAATGAATACCTTTAGGACCTAAAGGACCTTCACTTCCTTGAAGCCCTCTTGGACCTGATGGACCTCGTTCTCCTGCAGGACCCGTAGATCCTGGTGGACCTCGCATCCCTCTTTTCCCTCTCTTGCCCTCCGTTCCGGGAACGCCAGGAAGACCTCGAGGCCCCGGCGTTCCCGCGTCACCCTTTAAGCCTGTTTCTCCCTTAAAACCCTTTTCACCAGGTTCCCCCTGTGACAAAGTAATTTTATAACGTTAGACCCTCTCCATAGGCACGAAAAAAATGCGTAAATAATGCATTTGCTGTGAAAACATCTTGTCCAACATCAAGCTTCAGTGCCACTTACAGGAATTCCTTTCTCGCCCGGTGATCCGGGACTACCAGACACACCTGGTAATCCTCGTGATCCAGGAAATCCTGGAAGTCCAGCTGCTCCTGGATTACCAGAATTTCCTTTATCTCCTTGTAAGCCATCTTTTCCTGGAGGGCCCTGAGGACCTGTCTCGCCTGTCTGGCCAGAACGTCCTGTCTCTCCTATTTGGACGTGACAATTTAAAAAGTTTTATAACGTATCAACATAAAGATAAGATATCAACATAAAGATAAGATATCGACATGTCCAAATGATAAGGTTCCATTTTGGAGAAACCAAAAGATGACACCTTATCATTTGGAGACGTCGATATGATAGATCTCGTATAATTCGAATTATAGACGTACCTTTTGGACCAGGCGAGCCTTGACTTCCCTTAGTTCCTTGAGTTCCCTGGTCACCTTTCACTCCAGGATTGCCAAGAAAGCCAGGTGGCCCCGGTTTTCCAATTGGACCCTACAAAGTTAAAAAAATTTTAAATCATAATTCTATGAAGGTTGATGTTGTTAGTTTCATTTAATTTCAGAGGATGTGGGTTTCATCGATGTTAATGTTCAAGTAGCCTTACTAACAGTTTGACCAGGAGGTCCAATCATTCCATCAATGCCCCTTACTCCAGGAGGTCCAGGAAGACCTTCCCTTCCTCTTTCCCCTCGAGGACCCGGAGGGCCCTACAATTAAAAAAAGCAATTGTTAAAAAAACATTTTAATTTTTATTTTTGAAAATTCAGAATGAAATGCATTTTAATAAATTTGTCTTGCCGATTGTCCTATGGGCCCCATTTGTCCCGTAGATCCTTGCGGTCCTTTTTCCCCTGCAACACCTTGATCTCCCTTTGCGCCATCTACTCCAGGGAATCCTCGATGACCTTTGGATCCAGGCAGTCCAGGCAAACCAGGAGAACCTCTAGGACCTGCTACACCTGGAGGTCCTTGAG
Source organism: Druon quercuslanigerum (assembly GCA_010014905.2). NCBI lineage: Eukaryota > Metazoa > Arthropoda > Insecta > Hymenoptera > Cynipidae > Druon > Druon quercuslanigerum. Next base: position 15,583 of record JAAAKG020018998.1, read on the forward strand.
CCCCTACATCGCCATCCTCTCCAGGCTCTCCCTAAATAAATTTTAATACATTTTTGATAAATTGTTAATAGTTAAAAAATTCTTCTAAGTCTTTCAAGGAAATTAAAATAATTTTCTAAACCTTACATCCTTTCCAGCAAATCCAGGCAAACCTCTCGGGCCTGGCGGTCCAAGAGCTCCTGGAGGGCCTGTGTCTCCAGGCTCGCCTCTTGGTCCTGGAAAGCCCTGCGGTCCAGGAAGTCCCTGTGGTCCTGAGAATAATTTTTACTCGAAATATTTCGTATGCGTAAAAAGTCATTAAGAAAATAAATAGTTTTTTTTATAATTATAAAAATAATTTCGTAATTTCTAAAAAAAAAACTTACCTGGTGGACCTCGAGGTCCAGAAGGTCCCGTTTGTGCTTGCATATAGGCAAACGGATCTGGACCCGACGGTCCTTTATCATCACTAGCTTGGGCCAAAGCCAATTGTTGATAGTACATGGATACCTGTAAGTATTTTTTTTATAAATAACAATATATCAGATGAATCAATAAATAAATTAAGAAACAGATAACAAGAAAAGAACCAAAATAAAAGCTATAAAATAAAAAACAAATAGACAAACGTATAAAAAAAGAAAAAGTAAATATACAAACGAAAAAAGGACAAACAAGTAGATAAAGAAACGAACAAATATACAATGAAACACGAAAACAATCTAAAAAACAAAAAATATACAAACAAAGAAGCAGAAAAAGAAAAAACTAACAAATTTTCAAACAAAATAATAAACAAATAAAAGACAAAGAAGAAAAGAAAGAAACTAAACCAAAAAACAATAAAATATATAAACAGTGAATAAAGCGAAGAAACAAGAAAAGGAAAAAACAAGCATACAAACGAACAAGATGTTAAAAAATGAAACTAAGAAAAAACACAACATATGTATATGTATGCAAACAAATAAATACAACATAAACAAATGAATAAAAAATAAATAAGTAAATACAAATTTAAACAAACACAAGAATATTTAAAAAAAAAACAAAAAAAAAGAAACTAACAAAAAATAAATCAACGAAAAGCAAATAAATAATTATACAAACACACAAAGAAACAAATAACGCAAACACACATAAGCAAATATGAAAGCAAAGAAACAAAAAAATTAAACGAATAAAAAAACCAATAAGTAAATATTTTAAAAAATAAACAAAGACAGAAACAAAAAAAATAAATAAAAAGTACATATACGAGTGTATTCAAACAAAAAAATATACAAACAAAAAAGAAATAAATTTACAAGAATGAAACGAAATAACAAACATAGAAACAAGCAAATAAAAAGAATAAATAAAGTAAATAACAAAGAAAAGATACAATAAATATAAAAAAAAGAAACAAAAATAGAAAGAAATACAGTTGGGAACAAACAAAAACAGATAAACAAACAAACGAAAAAAGAAACAAACAAATAAATAAAAAACAAGCAAATAAATATACAAACAAAATAATAAACAAATAAAAAATATATAAATCTAAAAAAATATAAATATTAAAACAAAGAAACACATAAAACACATAAATATAGAAACAAAATGTAGGAACTATCGAAAAGTGAACAATCTAAAAAAAAACAAAGAAATAATTATACAAACAAAGCCACTAATAAAGCAAAAGACATAAGCAAACAAAAATAAAAACAAATAAATAAGCACACAAATAAAATCTAATTAATAAATATATAAACAAATAAACAAGACGAACAAATAAGTAAATAAAAAACAAAAAACAGACATATTAAGAAACAAGATGAGAAAAAAGCAAATAAATAAACAAATAATAAATAAATAAACTTAAAAACAAAACAAAGAAATAAACAAAAAACAAATTTTTTGAATTTGAATTCTAAATATTTATCTTATTCAAACAAATTTACTTACATCGGGAACAGGAGAACCGGAAATGTCTGAATGTGATCCAGAATATGCTACAGAATTCACTCGATTACTTTCGCCGGGAACAATTTCGGATGATTGCTAGAAAAAAATATTTAAAATTCTAATAAAAAATAAAGAAATAGAAAAACATAGTAAAAAATATAGTAATTATTAACCATCATAAACTTAAACTTTATTCGATGATTTTAATTATAATAATGTATCCTTACTTCACTTCTTGGTTGTTCTATTCCTGGTTCCTGATTTTCTGAAGTGTCTGTATCTGTAAATTTCAACAAAAAAACAGGACACAAATTCGAAATTACTATATTTCAGGGAATTTGTATTTGTTATTATGATTATTAAATTTAATCATAAACAAACTAAATTTATATTTTTTATTTACCATTCATTGTACAAGGTATAAGTTGAGAGCAATCAGAATTTCCCTGAATGCATTTACAAAGTGTGCAATTATTTGGTTTCCATTCTTCTCCATCCCTGTGGATAATTCCTTCAAATTCACAAAATAAATCGTCCCCTAAAAAAAAAGTTCGAAAATGTTCATCAGTAAAAAAAAAATACAAATTTTTCTCTGAAAGGAAGTAAAAAGATCAGATTGAAAATAAATCTTAAAACAATTTTTTAAGAAACTCATTTTACAAATTTTCAAAGAACTTTAACAAAAAGTTATAAATTTAAAATAAACAATACCCCTTTCCGATTTTGAAGTCGTAACTGGTACTCTTTCTGTGGAATAAATAGACCTCGACGAAACAGGCACAGCGGTTGATTCTGGAAACCTTGGTCGTCCTAATTATTATAAATTATTATTATTCAATTTAAGAAAAATATGGAATTGCTTTTAATAATTTTTTTTTATTTAATGTAATAATCCAAATTATGTACCGTAATTTCCAGGCCCTGTATAAGTTGGTGAGTCTGTCTGCGTTTCAACTGTTGATGTTTCTGAAAATTAATAATGACGTTTTTAAATCACATTTTTTAAAGAAGTATTTTCTCAACAATTAAAAATTACCCTGATTCCTTATCCATGATTGATTAATTATTCGTTCTTATTAATTAAGGAATCTGTGTTATCATTAGAGAATTTCTAAAAGTCTTTACATGCTAGATGAAGCTATTTATTACAAATTTTTTAATCAAAGTTTTTCGTAAAGATAATTTTTTTTCGCTTCCCTGGGAATGTAACGGCAGAACTTACGATTTCCGGCCGGGAGCTTTCCCATTAAGCTTCTAGAGAGATCGAGAGAACATTTTTTTTCAGGAATATACGAATTATTATGCCAGGTTTTACAAGTGAAATTTTTCAAGAAATCTGTACTATCATCAGAGAATAAAAGAATTTCTTAACGTATTTACAGACTAGATGGAGCGAAAGTAGAAGACCTTTTTTCAGAAAAAGTGTAATTAAAACATTTTAACTCATAGCTCTATCTAGTCTGTAAAGACGATAGAAATTCTGTTATTCTTTAATGATAATGCAGATCCCTCGAAAAATTCGACTTATAACACATGGCACAAAGATTCGTGTACTTCTAAAAAGGGATTTTTCTATCGATCTCTCTAGTAGCTTCATGGGACAACACCCGGCCGGAAATCAAAAGTTGTGCGGCTCGATTCCCAGGGGAGCGAAGAGAGAAGATTTTTCTTTACGAAAAACTTTTTTTTTTAAATTGTAATTCATAGCATTATCTAGTCTGTAAAGACGTCGAGAAATTCTGTTATTCTCTGATGATGAAACAGATTCCTTGATTATTAATAACGAATAATTAATCAATCTTGGATGAAGAATCAGGGCAATTTTTAATTGTTGAGAAAATACTTCTAAATTCTAAAAAGTGATTTTTCTATCGATCTCTCTAGTAGCTTAATGGGACAACACCCGGCCGGAAATCAAAAGTTGTGCGGCTCGATTCCCAGGGGAGCGAAGAGAGAAGATTTTTCTTTACGAAAAACTTTTTTTTTTAAATTGTAATTCATAGCATTATCTAGTCTGTAAAGACGTCGAGAAATTCTGTTATTCTCTGATGATGAAACAGATTCCTTGATTATTAATAACGAATAATTAATCAATCTTGGATGAAGAATCAGGGCAATTTTTAATTGTTGAGAAAATACTTCTAAATTCTAAAAAGTGATTTTTCTATCGATCTCTCTAGTAGCTTAATGGGACAACACCCAGCCGGAAATCAAAAGTTGTGCGGTTCCATTCCCAGTGGAGCGAATGGAGAAGCTTTTTCTTTACGAAAAACTTTTTTTTTTTAATTGTAATTCATAGCATTATCTAGTCCGTAAAGAAGTTCAGCAATTCTCTTCTTCTCTGATGATAAAACAGATTCCTTGATTATTAATAACGAATAATTAATCAATCTTGGATGAAGAATCAGGGTGATTTTTAATTGTTGAGAAAATACTTCTAAATTCTAAAAAGGGATTTTCCTATCGATCTTTCTAGTAGCTTAATGGGACAACACCCGGACGGAAATCAAAAGTTGTGCAGTTTGATTCCCAGGCGAGCGAAAGGAGAAGATTTTTCTTTCCGAAAAACTTTGATTAAATATTTGTAATTCATAGTATCATTTAGTCTGTAAAGGCGTTCAGAAACTCTCCTCTTCTCTGATGATAATACAGGTTCCTTGATTAATAATAACGAATAATTAATCAATCGGATGAAGAATCAGGGTAATTTTTAATTATTGAGAAAATACTTCTAAATTCTGAAAAGGTATTTTTGTTTAGATCTCCCTAGTAGCCTAATTGGACAACACCCGGCCGGAAATCGTAAGCTCTGCGGTTCGATTCTCAGAGGAACGAAATCAGAAGATTTTTCTTTACGAAAAACTTTGATTAGAACATTTGTAAATCATAGCATCATCTAGTCTGTAAAGACGTTGA
>JAAAKG020019009.1:0-20424 GCA_010014905.2 Druon quercuslanigerum
TTGGCATCTATGTCATATTTTTCTATAGACAATAACCTTCAAAAATACACAATTCTATTCTTCCAAAATAATAGCATTATAGTTGTTTACCTCAGTGAATATGTCGAGTTTCGTTCCAAGTTAATCGAATTTGCGGTATTCGTTGTTTTTCTTATTTCATCAAAAGAAAAGAGCAGTTTAAGTTCATCGATTGCTAACAGAAACTTATGGTGAACATGCTTCAGTGATTAAAACAGGTGAGACAGGGTTTCATTTCGATTTAACAGACAATGAACATCCTGATGCAGCAAAAAAGTTCGAAGACGAGGAATTACATGCGTTATTGGATGAAGACCCAAAAACACTTGGCACAAACACTAAATGTGACCCGAGGAGTATGGAAAATGGGTACCACACCAACTGAACGATAGACAAATGCAAAATCGAAAAACCATTTGTGAAATGTTGCTTGAACGGTTTTAAAGAAAATCTTTTCTGCATCAAATTGTCACGTGGGATGAAAAATGGATTTATTTCGAAAACCCAAAGCGGAAAAAATCATGGCTTTCACCTGGTGAGGTCGGCCAATCGACTTTAAGGCCAAATCGCTTTGGTCGTAAGACAATGCTCTGTGTTTAGTGAGATCAGTGTCGTGTGGTGTACTTCCAGTTACTAAAACTTGGTGAGACGGTAAATACGGATCGCTGCCGACAACAAATTATCAATTTGAATCATGCGTTGATCGAAAAACGGCAAAAATGGACCCGAAGGCATGGCAAATTTATCCTACAACATGACAACGCACCATCTCATACCGCTACAGTGGTGAAGAAGACATTAAAAGTATTAAATTAAGAAATATTATCGCACCCGCTGTACTCTCTAGACCTCGCCCCGTCCGATTATCACCTTTTTGCTTCGATGAGACACTCACTTGCAGAGCAGCGCTTCGCCAATTTTAAATAAGTCGAAAAATGGCTCGTCGAATGGTTTACTTTGAAAGAGAAAAAGTTTTTTTGAAATAGTGTCCATGATTTGCCAAAAGATGAGCAAAATGTGCAGAATCCAATGTTCGTTGCTTTGAATAAAATTTTTTTGAGATTTCCTTGAGGATTAAGTGTTTTCTTTATTGAAAAAACCGACAAACTTCAACTAACACCCCTGGTATATGATTGGCGTCTGGTAAATTTTCTTGAAAACTTTTACTCGTAATTATATGGTGATGCTCGTTTGCATCTTTTTCTTTACAAAATTCACAGCTAAACTAATTTGATTATTACCAATTTTCATGAAAGTTTGCTTTGGAATATGAAAAGAATGGATAAGAAGTGCAGCATAATGATGAAGTTGTTCCGTTCGTATATAACAGATATTGATGGAACATGACGAATTTGGGTTCAAGAATCGCGGTATAAATGTATTGAAAAGAGGTATAATAGGTCCATAATAAGTGGTTAGGTAAATACAGTCCCCTTCCAATGGAGGAAAAACCGATAAGGGATGGGACAGTTTTCTTTGCTGATGTATTAGTTTTTAGTTGGATGCATATTAAAAAGAATGAATCACAAAAAGAATAGAGTAGGCTCGGATTGGATTGGAGAGGCAATAGTGAGAAACAATGCATACAAGGGAGCAGGATATTTTATGTCTACCGGATTTGAATCAATACGTTTTTTGATTACGAATGAGACAGCAAAACAGCAAGTTAATTTTTTTGATGAATTAAAAAAGACTGTTCGCAAAAAATGGAAAAATCTAGAAAAATTACGCAGTTTTTCTAATTTTCGCTATAAATGGATTATTTTTATAGAAAACTTCGAAATAAAAAACACTTCTAATTTATTCCGATAATTTGAAGAATCGTTAAATAAGTTCATCAGACATAACAATTTCATTATTGCATCAAATTTTTTCAAATTAAAATCATTTTTCATGTAAAATATTTTCACGTCTATATATAATTAAAAAACTAAAGTAAAAAGTTTAGTACAAAATTGAAACATTTATTCAAATGACGCACTACTTTCACAAAAATACATTTTTTGCTTTGATGACTTATGATGTTGGTTAAAAGCTAATTTCTTCGGTCGTCTTGATTAAAAATTAATCTCTTGTTGATCTTTTTAACTTTTAAATTCATACTTTGTGGTAGACATTCAATTATTTTTAGAAAAAATACATTTGTTTGATTATAAAAAAAATCTGTTTTAGTTGAGTATTTAACTATTTGGTTGAAAATTCGTCTTTTAGAATCCATGAAATAATTTTGGATTCAGAATGAAAATATTTTCTTGGTTAAAATATAAACCATCACATTTGTTATTGAGAATATTTGTGTTTTAGTTGACAGGTGAAACTCCTTTTTTGGAAATTTGGCTTATTTGCTCATTTATAAGAAACACCAAGAGTTTACTAAATCATCTTGAACCCAAAAAATGTATGTAAGATTCGCGAGTGGGGTTACGTGGTACAAAATTTCATAAAAAAAAGTTTGCGTAATTTACACACTTCCTCTTACTTGTCATGCATACAAAAAATCTTAATTTTTAAATAACAATGAACGGAATTTAAAAAATGCCATTTTCGTCAATTTAAAAAAGTTCCAACTCACACAACAGTCATATTTTATTGTTATTTAATTTAAAAAACGGTATACAGAAAAATGAGCATAATTTGCATACCCACAGAAAAATGTTATTAGGGTTTTGAAACTAAACATGTTAATCTCATTGCGAAACACTCGAATAATTTTTCATTTTTCAATTTTTTTTTGAAATTACCAAAAGACCTCAACATTAGGTTCCTAATATCTCTATTTATATTGCTCAAAATCAAAACAGCGACCGATATCAAAAAATTCTAAAGAATTGCGAAGAAAATTTGCAGGAAAGAAAAATTTTAGATCTTAAGTTTCATTTTTATCATATACAAATTAGTCTTGAATGAGTAACATTCATTAAACTTAAATCCATTATATAAAAGATAATTCTGGGAATAAGCAAATATTTTCCGACCTTTTCGTTGTTTCTAATTTTAAATTGTATACATGAAAGCAGACTACACAAGTACGTTGAATAGAAAAAGAGACTAATACAGATATACATAAATTGTGTGTAGATCATTTTTATTAGGTAATTATGATTAAAGAACCTCTGAGATCTCTGGTACAATAATTGTCAAGGTTCTACGTGTATTAAATTTAACAAATATCATATTCCGCAGAAAACATAAAATTTATCCCATACAGCAGGCGTTGAACGTGCAAGTTCATACCAAAGTCTTAAAAAAGTCTGATTTCTGTTCATTAGAACTGTGTATTCTAAACAAAAAATGAAGATTTATTTGCAAGTTCTATTCCTTGCATTAGTGCGCATCTTGAATTTTGAACGTAAGTGTAACGCAATAATAAAATTATTATGTATGATGAGTATGACACGTATGTTCTTGAACCTTTGACCCGTTATTCTTACGGAATAATTCCTAACACTACACAATAAATAATATACTATAAAAGCAGAAAAATTCTTTACATTGTCCAATTTAGCATTGAAAAACGTAGAAACTGAATAATCTCAAAGTAAATTTACGTTATTTCTGAAATAGCATTCTTGTAGATGATAAGTTTTTTTCACTTATCAGGAAACCCAAACTGTGTAGATAAATATTTACAGCATTTTATTTAGCAATGCTTGGGAAATGACGCATGCATTTTAATAAACACGAATTTTTAAAAACGATTATAAATTCAAGTAATAATTTTATATTTTCCATAGAGAACGTTTGGTTCACGAAAATATATATCTGTTTAAGGTTTTTCTATTTTTTACCTCAGTAGGGCATGTATTGTATATATAGTCTGTATTTGTATAAGAATCACTGATTTATACTAGGATTTAACAGCTTTTAATGATTTGTCTTCTAGACGTTATTTTTCATCACAATTCAAGGCTGAAATTTAAATAACACGTAATTGGGTAATTCGAATAATTATTTGAAACCAAATCAATCCTTTTTTCGACCGACGATATTTATGAATGTTGAATTCTACATTTTTTCTTATGTCTTACGGTCCGCGCAAATTAAAATAAAATTGAGCCAAAAAATATTTTTTTTACTTAAAATTTATTTAATTGAAACTCTTTCACAACTTTTAACGTTTCGGTACAATGCGTACCTTTTTAAAAAGGTTTTAACCTGAATAATAGTAATGTCAAGAAAAACAATCATGATAAATAATTACGTAACATAATATAAATTTACCTGAGTTATTGAAGTTACAATTAATTAAAAACTTTAGATTAACGTCTTAGAGTACAAAAAAATAAAAACCAATGTCATTGAGGATTTGTCAGTCAAACTTTTATTCATAAGTCAAATTAAATATAAATAAATACAGGTTTTAAGAAAGTCTCGTAAAATAATTGAGATTTTTAATCTATTAATGACTACATATAAAAAAATTGAAAAGGAATCTTTATCGTAGGTTAGGAAAGACGAACGGAAATTAACAGTTTATAAATACCTGCACACAGTATACATAATGAAACGTTGACCAAAGGTTCATTTTTAAAGCTTCCATCACAAGATCGGAAACCACCCCTGATATGGGTGACCCCATAGGCATTACATAGATCTGTTTGAAATATTTATTTTGGAACACAAAATATGCATTTTCTAAACAGAATTTTAAAATCTTGATAAGGAATTCAAATGGTAATTCAGTTTGAAGTTTGATGTAATTTCATCTAATCTTAACAGCATCAAGTACAAGTTCATGTGAAATGTTGAGAAAAAGAGATTTAAAACATCAAGACTAAAAAAATTCATATGCAGCATCTGAAATATCGTATTCCTGAAAATAAAAAACGGATATTCTCTTTAAAATAACATGTGTGGACTTCAATGATTGTTTTACATGTCACACTAACCGCTACATACAAAAAATAATAAATGAGCACAAAGGATCATGTGATAGGATGGATACTGACTTTGCCCTTAACAAGCATGCAACCAATTAACAGCACTAGTTTCATTTTCAAAATGTACATATTTCAGACACAGAATTACACTGCTTCAAACGAATCTTCATGAAAATACTTTACATTATAAAAAAAACAATTAGTGTTAACTTTAAAGGTGATATTCACATTAGGAGTATTACATATCGCCTCATATTACCTCGTAAATGCAACTAATTTAGTAATAGTTGATATACTTTTAATTTAGTTTTATTAATTAGTAATTATAATGTTACTTTTATACAATAGTAAAAGTATATATTGCAGTGTTCCCTTTTGAACATCTTTACTCTTTCTCATTTAAGTGAGACGCTACATAAATATTACGCCAATCACAATCGACACAAAGCTATTGTATCAAGATCATTATATACTAACCTGGTATTCTCACTCGTTGCTTTAATACTGTTCTGCTTTCATGCCGTCCACGGGACGACTTAAAGACAGAACCAAAAATAACATTTTTTGGGTTTTCTTTTTCAAAAAAGTTTTACTTAGGTTCATTCTGTGGACGGAATCAAAACAATCAATCTTTAGTTTCAACATTAAGTATAAAATTAACACATATATAATGCCATTGGAATTTTTTCACCTGTCAAACTATCTTCTATACAACTAAAGGTAACATGTTATAATATTAACATTCATCGGTTTATATATCCTGATTATTTTATATATTACCTTCATAGTATTCAACTTAATATTTACTGTGACTAAATCATTTAAACAGGTCATATGTGTTCTCTATATTGTTTTACAGATGCAGACTATCGAAGTATAGTCGAAACGTCTATCAAACTAAACTATCATTTCTTACAGTTAGTTCCTTTTTAATAAATACATGACCAGGAATCAATAAAATGATTTATTTCAAACCAACATCTTAACTTATTACTCATGATATCTTTTGTTATAAGTGCGTAATGGAGTAAAAGAAAATTTCGAGAGCGAATCCCACCCACAGAAGAAAAAATCTACTGATTCTAGGCTATGTAGTTATAAAAAATAAAAGAGAATCGACATTCCCCTAATGATGTTAACGGACCGCGACTTTTGTAACAGATCATGTAATGCAAAGCAAATATCTACTGAAAATTACAAAATATACACTTTTGGTATTACAATAATAATAAATTATTTAAAGAAATTAGCTATTTCCCTGATCGAATTTCTACCAATTCTTTTTTATAACAAGAGATGGTGGCAAGCGTTGATTAGCGCTAGAAAGCATATTTTTTGCGTAAAGAAATATCTAGGAATCTAGCATATTGCAGTTGTTAAACAGACGTTAAAATAAGATTTTTTTACGCAAATATCATAAAACCATATTTATATTTCTTGTCGAAAAATATATTTTGGGATTAAATATCATATCCAAAATAAGAAGCCAATTCGCCGCAAGTTGGTGGGTTCAGTTATGTCGTCAGTCCTATCCGACTTCTGCAATTCGAAGTGTGATAGGAGGACAAACCTAAAACTAGTACTCAAATGGAAAAAGAATCTGTTTTCTTGAGTACGATATTTTTCGACCTCTAATTGTTCAAAATTTTAAAACATTTAGGTAATTTTTGTACAAAATATTTATGCATTAAAGTTAATGTTTGCTTACAAAATCAGTTGCAGATGGAATAACAGGATTACCTCCATTGCAAGAGAACACTATTTACGTAACAACGTGGGACGGTACAATTTTTCGTGGATGGATCGACCAAAGGGCTGATACATATGCACCACGGTTTATGGGCCCAAATGTTCAGCAGCTCCACAGTAATCTTTATTACATACGAACAGCACAGTTTCAAAATTATGCTAACATTCTTATTCCATTGCCACCAATTCCAACTTATGTTTGGAGTCTGCATATTCCGAAGCACGCTTTTATGAAAATAGGAAATAACCAAATATATTCAGCTGATAATTTCGAACTGTACGATCACGATGAACATAACCATAGAGATGCAAACGAAGAAGTAGAACCCTATTTCCCAGACGCTAACCATGTATACATTGCATTGACAAATAAAGGAGTTTATAGATCAGTTTTACGGTAGCTGCAATCATGATGAAAATGATGGCGAGGGCAGGACTTGTATTTTTTAAGACGGATCAGAAGATTTTTAAGAGCTGTCAATTTTATTTTGTAAATTCATTAAAATTATCTGCCGCAATAATTTCACTTAGATTTTTATATTTTCTTGTTCTTTAATTATATTCATAATTTCTATGAATAAGAGTTGTGTATACTATTTATTGTGTTAATGAAAACTAGAACAGACACTTTCTAGTCTCTTTACCCTAGACTCTTATTCTATAATTATAATTTTTTTGTATTCAGTTACAATCTTCGCATATTAGCATTTTCGATATTTCATTATTTAATTGCTTTTTTTCTTTATACTAGAAATAAATAAAAAAAAGTATCTGATTACCAGAATAAAATTTCTATCTTATGAATTTTTTCTCTCTACTCGTTTATAAATAATATTCACAGAAGCGGAATGAAATTTAATAATATTTCAAGTATATAAGGGATTTTCTATTTGGTAAAGGTTTGCTTTTACCCCCTACTATAGAAATAATTGAAGAAAGATTAATGAACTTTATTGCTATGCAGTACAGTTTATATTGTGCATAGATGAACATGTGATTGGATTTTTGAAAATCCCATTTGAAAAATTTCTGAAGATTTCATAACGTTTTGAACACATTTTGGAACAAATAGTTCCAACAAAGTTTTTAAAATTTTTAAATTTTCGACCTTTTTTCAAATATTTTATAGGACTTGTGATTATTTCAAGTTCTCCTAACATATATTTTTAAAAACGTTAAGCAATTAACAGAGGTTTTAGGTCAGTGAAAAAACTGTAGAGCGACTTCAAATTATTTCTAGTGATAGCGAAGAATTCTAGAAAATATCAGACTTGCACGAAACATTTATGAGTTACAAGCGACTTAAGAAGAGTTAAAGATATCTTTACAGATTTTTAAGGATTTAAAACCTTTTCAATGTATGTAAAAATATTTCATGTGAGATAAGAACAAATGTAGATGTTTTACTACTTTTAAACTATAGTTGCGTATTTGTCTAGTAATTTGTTTATAGAAATATTTAAAAGATGCTTGATAGGATAATTTAAAAAATCATATGTTAATAAAAATCATCTTTTTAATTAACAAAAAAAATCTTGATATGATATCAATATTATCTTATTGCACGAAAACTTATTGAGAGAAACACTTTCGTGCAGGAAAACCCGTTCAATTAGGGCACTTTTAAAATACATATGTTATGAATGAATTAATTGATTTACTTTCAACAATATGTTGCATTTAAAAATCGTTTCTAAAAAAGTTTAAATTTAAATTAGAATTGTCCATTTCTAAGAGTTGTAGCTTTAACTTTTAATTTTCTTCTTATCCAATGTAATATCTGTTGCGGCTCTGCTTAATCATCATCTATACCAACTGCTCAGTATTACGGAATTTTCCGTGAGCCTAATATTCAGCTCATCCGAGGCAGGCATTACTGGAAATTCTGCGCCTAATTTTCTATCATATCAGAAATATGCTTTACATTGTGCAATAGGGTGTTCCAAAAATTCATTACAAAATTTGTTTGCATGCTAAGAGGCAATGATCATCCCCGTTTTATTCCACTAGTTTTTATTTTATTTTTTTATTTTTAAAGAAGTTGGTTTTGACTTAAAGTTTTCCATGTAAAATGCATGGGGAAAACCCACTTTTTTGAGTTTTAGAATAAATTTTTAGAGTTTGAAAAAATGTGACGGAAAATTTTGGAGGCCTATAGAGAGTTATCTAACGCAGAGTTCTATGTACCACACATATGGGCTTGACATCCCTATCAATCCCCACTATTACCTGAAAACTCCCCTTAAACCAAAAATGCCAACACTTCATGAACTCGACCTTTTGAACATTATACTTTCATATTGCTCTAGTGGAATATTTACTATCATTGGTTAATAAATTATTAATCACACAGGCCTACAAAAAAGTGGTCAGCGCGAGACAAGTGACTAGGCTATCCTTATTAATGTTGAGACGCTGAATTCTTATCTGGCCTTATAATTTCAACTGCACGATTCAGTTTTCTCCCAGATGCAGAAAATAAGTGAAAACCTAGGGATCATTTACTCGTGTTTTTGATAATACCAGTATACGCGAAAATAGACAAATCGATGTTGTATTTTTAAGTAAAACGACCTTTATTTTCCTAGAATTACCTAAACCAGGGGAAACAGAAGGCTAACTAGATAATTTTTGAGCTAGAATTAGGTCTCTCTAAATCGCTACACTTAAGAATGTAACATCTTAGTGTCTATTTACACGAGAACTGGAATTATCAAAATAACGTTCAGAATATCCCTAGGTTTTCGCCTACTTTCTGCATCTAGAAGAAAACTGAGACGTTCACGAAAAATTTTGAGGACAGATTTTGATTCAGCTGCTCAAAATCCATGAGGGTAGCCTGGTCAATTGTCTCGTTCAGACACATTTTCTATATAGCCTGCGTGAGCAGGAAATCCTCAGACTTTCCCTACTTTTTGCATCTAGGGAGAAAATGGCACAAGCCCGAAAAATTTAGGGGTAAAATGTAGATTCAGAGCGCGAAACTTTAGAGTTAATAGCATTTTTGTTGTTTCTTGCTACATAAGTAAGCATAACATGAGCAAGACCTTCAATTTCCCTAAATTTATCTCAGCTGGGGTAAACGTAAAGCACACTGGGGAATTTTTTTGTATCTATTTGGTCTTCAGGAGTCCGAACACATAAGAATATTACACCCGGAGGTTTATTCTTCCGTATATTGGTATTATCAAAATAATGTTCAGAATATCCCTAGGGTTTCCCATATTTTCTGCATCTAGGGCTGAGCATTAGTTCACTAATTTTTTAATTTATTTAAACAAATCCCATTGGTATAAAAAATTTTGTTCTTTTTCAAAAATTCGTTGAACTGGCAGTTTATTTTCATTAAGGGACATAAATTTATTGTCAAGTATTTTTCAATGATTGAAACAATAAATTATTATTTATTTCCAAATAATAACACTCTTCAACTAATAATTTGCCTACATAATTAAAAATTAATAAACCAATATTGATTATTATATCACTAGAAAAGTCTGTTAAGCTGAAAGCTAGCCTGGAAATAAGGTGATTCGTTTATAAGAAAAGAAGCAGAAGCAATATTGATGGTGTTAAATGTGAAAACAAACTAGATCAACAATGACGTCCTAAACATATTATAATCCGCCTATTTGAAAAAAAAAACTTTTTAAATTTAATTTCAATATGGAAATTGAATGCAACTTCAATTTATAAATTTAAAACAAAAATATATTGCAAAATACTTAAATAGTTTATCATGCAGAAATTTGGGCTGTTATATTGCGTTATTGTTATATTTTGTTGTTGTCAAAAGTTTAACTATTTTGATTTGAATTCATATTTTCTATTAGAAAATTCAACTATTCTCAAAGAAAATGTATTATTCATTTACAACTTATGTTTTCGTGCAGAAATGACAAACTGAAATCTTTGTAGGATGAAAATGCAACTTTGACTTTTTGGTAATTTTTCGTATTAATTAAAAAATTCATCTATTTAGAGAGACATTGCATCTTCCTTGCATTAAAATGCAATTTCTTTAGTAACTATTTTTGTCAAATAAGTATTCCTTCAGTAATAAAAATTCAACTGAAAGGCACTAATTGAAGAAAATATATGTAAACCGTAATAGATTGCTTAAACTATTGTTTTTTAACTTTCATTAATCATTAACTCCCTCTAAGTGAAAAGTTTAGAAGAATATAAAAACAAACTCTAATATAAATTCGACAAAAAGTGGAAATTCTACTGTTTGGATGAAAATTTAACTATTTTATTTTAATAAAATTAGTGCTTTTCGTTAGAAAATCATCTTTTGTTTTGAATTTTACAATCTCTTGTTTAAAATTAGTTACTGTTTAAGCTAAAAAATGTAAATATTTTATTTCTATTTTTTCTGTAATTAATTAAAAACTGTTTTTTCGTTTTTGAAATTTCAAACATTTGGTTGAAAATTTATTCTTTTTCGTTAAAGTTTCGTCTTTTTGATTTAGATAGTCATTAATTCAGGTGAAAATAAAACTATTTTGTTAAAAAAATTTCGTTCTGGGAGTTCGCTTTAGGAGTCTAAAGTGCTTCATATTTCATGCAATAAAATACTTACATTAATTTTTTTTTAAAGTATTTATTTCCTATTTTTCTTGAAAAATCACCGTTTCTTTGTCTTGCGCTTTACACTCGAAAATCTATTTACCTCGCGCTGGACGCTTGGTCTTTTTTCTTCCCCCCAAAAGTTGCGCATGAAACTTTTTAAATTAGGCGTCAAAGCCACAACAACTGGAATTTGGTGATTGTGAATTCCCTTTCGCAAAAGCTCTTTTAGCTTTAAGGAAAAATTTTCATCACGAATCTCGTTCTTCACACTCGATTTTGCCCAAAGTGGGAAGTTTTCTTTATTACACAATAATATTCTGTCAGATGTACACTAAATTTATTTCTGTATTGTGGCCTGAGATTTTTTGTTAAGTTATTACAGCACAAAGTGCAAATTTTATTTATCATGATTAATTTAATGTTTGTTCTGTAACTTGCATTACTTTTTATTCTTATTTAACTTGAAAAGGTTAATTTTTTTATTTTAAATGTACTTTAGTTAAAAAAATGTATAAGAACGTTGTAGATATTTGTTGATTTTTTAATTTTGAAAGCTGTTTTTTGTAAATTTTATTTTTTTTAATTTTCCTACAAATGCATCTTATATAGTGTGTCTTTTAATCTCTTAATTATCTTTTAATAATTGCGGAAATAATCGTACTAACCGTCCTAAAACAGACAGACCCATTAGCAAGAAACTTGTTTTCGGGTTCAGAATGCTTTAAAACGTTAATTGTTGACAAAAATGGGGGTTGGGGAGACTTTACAGACAATCTTCTCTGTTGAAAATGTAAAAAAAAACAGCACATAAAAATATATATGAAATATCTGTAGATAATTCTAGTTTTGCCACAATGCTGCAATGACTTGCAAGTACAATATGTAGGTAGCTGTGACATAACATAGTCTATTTACAAGTTTTAAAATAATGTGTTATCGTTTTAAGAATAATGAAAATGTTTTACAATGGCGTGCTCATACTAGATACTTTTATGTGACATTAATTCTTTCGCTTTGAAGTAATAATTGGTAAATAGACCAGCATTGTCAAAGACAATATTGCATCATAAAAACAGACTTCTGCTTAAGATGGTTTCTACTCACACAACATTTGGCAAGGCTTGCTGAAAAAAAGTTCAAAACGTAAAAAAATTATTTCAACTCAAGTGCTTTCTGCTTTAATCATGCGCTATTCAACACAAATTATAGTATTTACAAATTTGGATGGTTCAGTGTGTAATAAATTTAATACATAAGGAAAATTATTCCATCTAAGATCAAGAATCTTTCTCATTCCACTTTATTTATATTTAATAATAAACTGTGAGTTGTTGCTTGGTATAAATCGTACAAGTGATCACATGTAGAAGTCATTTAGCTTTCACATTATATGATAATAATAAGAAAATTCGATATCATCTCTCCACCTTTGTGTAATCTGAGACAAAACTGAAGATTTATACTGAAATTCAATTGCTTGCGTTAGTAGGTGTTATGACCTTTTGCAGGGAAAAACATAATTATTGAAACGTAGATTTTAAGAACTTCAATATTTAACCATAATATATATATATTCTGGCATAATATCTAATATCTTTCATTCAAAATACAAGACATTAAAGGGCAATATATGTTTATATTTTAGCCTCCCTTTGCCGGTATCTTGAGCATTTTTCGTTTACAATACGATTTTTCGGATATATATATTGTGTTATATATATATTGTGCTATAGTTTTTGGTGAACTACATGGGTGGGTCGAACTGCATATGTAAGTCTGAGTCGCAGTATCACTGTGCAGATCTACATAAGAGTCTTCGGCTTCAAACCCTAGCTTTTGCCTATAGCTCTCCTACAGAGTGTCGCTATTAGCTTCTTGCACTTATTTTCCAGGTGCTCGTTTCATGAAAGCTTCTTATCTAGGATAACTCCTAGATATTTGGCTTGTCCTTTGATTTTTAGTTGTTGTCCTGCCAGTATCAGTATACTCGTGGTTCTCCACTTACACCTTCTAGTGTATACAACTGCGGCCGTCTTGGTTAGATTGACTGATAGTCCAGTCTTCTTGCACTAAGAATCTACTATTCTTTGTGCTTGCTGTATTACTCCAAAGAGCGCATCCAGATGCTGACCTCGCGCGATAACCAATATATCGTCCGCATAGCCTATAACGTGGTGGCCTTGACTCGTGAGCAGATGAAGGATTTCATATAAAACCAAGCACTACAGCAGAAGTGATAAAATACCTCCCTGCAAACATCCCGTGTCAACGCTCTACATAAAGTGGTATCACCCCTAGCTGTAGTTAGGTTCCTATTGTTCAATATGTAGCAGATCCATTCTACAACTGCCATAAGCAGTATATGTGAGATTCTGGCTGCCCTGATCATCCTTCCCGAGGTGTAATAAAGGGCTACTTTAATTTCCATAACGGTTCTAATTGCAAGGTCTTTCAGCTTTAGTTGTCCTTTGATTAGATTAACTGCTGTGCTTAGGGCCATCTCCGTCGAGAGCTCAGCCCTATAGGCGTGTTGATGTTTGTGAAGTAGCCTACTTGACAAGATCCTGGATATATCTGTCCACAAGTTTTTTCACAAATTTTAGTAGGAAAGATGTGAGTCTAATGGGACGAAAATCCCACCTGCTTTCGAAATAAAAACTACTCTGGCACCTCTTTATGGCGCCGAAACATAAACCAAAGTCAGACTAGCCCAACAAGTCTCACAATCGGCCATATAATGGGTTTACCAACCTTTTGTAAAAAGACTGGATATATACTATTCTTACTGGGAGACTTGTAAGGACTGAAAGATTCAGGGCCTAACTGACCCTGGCAGGGGTAACAATCTCGTTGTCTAGCCGCTGATTCGGGCACAGCTGGGACACAGGCGTCTTTAATTGCTTTAGAGATGTCCTCCCTTCTTCTCCTAATTTTGTACAGCCGAAAAAATGTGCCTTGATCAGATGAGCCAAGGTGTCCCCGTCCGACTCTGAGTATTCCCCACCGGGCAATTTTAGAGCGCCGATAATAGCGTCCAGATTTCGAGAAATCAGCTTATCCAGTCTAAACGCCTCTGCTTCTTTTTTGATATCTGTGCAAAGATTGTTTCAGCTTTCATGCTTTGCCATACGTATTGCACTCCTGTATTCATCACTTATTGTCCTAAATGAGGACCAAAGCTCTCACGTCTTGCTAGTAATGCCAATTCTAAACCTCTCTCTGGTTTCCCTGCAAAGCTCTTCGAGTTTACCATTCCACCAGTGTGTCTCCCCTGCCTATCGGACGCTTGAAGCTCGACAGCTACTTTCAGAAGTACATTTTATGACTTTCGTGAAAGTCTCGGCCGCCATCTCCAGTATGCCCACTTCTGTAATTGACGTCTCCAATCTTAGTTCCGTGGAAAACTGACCCAGTCAGTTCTACTTGGATTTCTGGCCCATTCAGGGCGAAAAACGGGCACAATGGATTCTAAATCGAACTTTATATGTGAGAGATCTAAACAAGTGTGTTCATCTGAGACTTTATTTCTAGATATTATCTGTAAAACCACCTGTACAAAGAGTAATGTCAATGACTTTCTCCCTGACCGAGTTACGAAACGTCGGGGTGTTCTCCGTATTAAGAATACCTAAATCAGTAATAATGAGGTATTCTATTAGATCGCTACCCCTTGCGTCGACGTCCGTGCTACCCTACAGCCATGCCCCTGTGCAAAACTGCAGAGGAGCCTTTGCTGTGGTTCAAGTAATTGGGGTAATGGTTAGACCGAGTAACTTTAAAGTTGACCTGTCTAAAGTGATAGAAAGGTCTGTCATTGAGTTCTGCAAGAGCCCTCGCCTGAGACTCAGGTATTCGCACAACAAGAAGGTGTTTGGTTACTCCTTTCGCTGTGTTCTCTTCCTGAAGCCCATTGAGCCTGAACTTGAACCGACAGAGCACTACAGAAGGGTCCTCCAGTTTTTCCGGGAACCACGCCGTAGCTTTTAGCATCTTCTGGAGTAACTTAACTCCAAACACTTTAAGAGCTGTGCCTTTCCAAGGCTTTGTCTCGATTACAACTTTTTGCAGCCAAGATTCAGCTGCTGAGTCGTCTACATCCCTACAGAAGAAGCTCCTGATTTTTGGCCATTGATTCGGGGATAATCTTTTTAGCGCCCTTAAGGTAACTCCCTGTTCGTCGGTTGTTAGGCCGCCTCCTGCCTCTTCATAGGCTTAAAGGTGTGGTGCCGTCCGAGCCCCTTCCTCGCTTCTAAACCTCAGTGCTGGTTATCGGCACTGTAGTTGCTGGTATGCAAGATACCGCAGCTTTTATACTAGCCCGCTGCGCATGCCTCGTTAGTCTTTTTTTCTGGAACCCGTTAAGGCTTTTTTTTATAGGGGGACTGATTGGCCGTTCCCAATTCCATAGCCTTACTCAGAGGGACCGTATATCCCTCAGCTCTTGAGAAAGCTTAGGACACAGCTGTTGCCTGGGTTTGGCTTGCCGGAAAGACTGATTAGAAGAAAGGGTTATGTTAGACCTGTTAGGATCCAACCGCTGTCCCATCTCTTCCACCTCCCTTTCTCCTTCCTTTTTTTCGATAGATTTAGCGTGATACATTTTTGTTTCCACGAGCAGCTAGGGAAAGAAAAGGTCCGCCCCTGCAAAGCCCAGCATGCTGGGGTAAGACTTATTACTCGGGGAGGTCGTTCAGCACGATCACTATACACTTATGGCTTGAGGGTAGTCACATTGAGCGGAACACTCAATAAATATCCGTTCGCAGGCCACCATACCAACGGAGGTCTGTTTGTTGGTCACTGTGGGAGCCGCAGGTAATTTTCGTGCTGATTCCAAGAACTGAAATCAGTCTGGGAGGGACCTCGACTTAAGGATCCAGAAGGCCCGTATTAGCTAGGCTCTTTCACCCTTCTGCCATGCTACAATCATGCATACCAGAAGAGCCCGTCTATAAGGATCCTTTTCAACCACCCTGAAGAGCCCTTTATAGGGATGCTAACATCCATATCCATACGCATGCAGGCCGAGGTACTTTTGACCCCTATATCCCTCACGCTTAAGCCTCCCTACCAACTACAAGGTCTTACAGCCCCTAAGTATTTTGCAATATTTTTTTGTTTTAAATTTCTAAATTAAAGTTGCTTTGAATCTCTATCTTGAAAACTAACGTAAAAAGTTATGTTCAAATACGCGGATTATAATATTTCACTGGCTCCTTAAGTTATTTTTACAAAAGCCACTATAATAAAATAAGAATGTTGTATTCCCATACTCGATAATATTAAATCACCTAAAAATACGTTAAAATAAATACGTTTAAGACGTCATTGTTTATTTAGTTCGTTTCCACATTTAACACCATCAATATTGCTTCTGTTTTTTTTTCTTATAAATGAATCACCTTATTTCCAGGCTAGGTTTCAGCTTAACATACTTGATAAATTTACTTACTATAGTCTTGAACATGTAACTCAGAAATATTTTAAAGAATACGATGCCTACGCATTCAGCTTGTGCTCGAATCAATCCATTTTATGCCCTAAAATTAATAGTGCGCCATCTGCTGTCAAGATTAGCTGTTAAGTAGGGTTTTACATGGGGCCAAGTTTAACATGCGCAAAATTGTGTAATTCATCTGGCCCAAGATGGAAATAAGGCAAACGTTTGGCACTTTCTGTTTTAAAGTTTTTAATTTTAAAGTTTTAAAAATACTCTGAATAACATTCTGTATGAATCTCTCAAAGTCGAATTTTAATTTTAACTTGTGTTAAATTTTATGTTATTAAACAATTCGAAAAAAGTTAGATTTGCCAACGTATCATTTTTTTACAATTGGCAGCAAGTCTTTGTGAATAAATGATATTTTTTAGTAATAACACGCAAATACTACTCAATTCTTTATATTATTCATTAAAAACAATTTTAATTACTGACTGCTTGGAAAAATTTATCTCTTTTTCCTGTGAAAAAAATGTGTCGATTAAAAGATTTCATTTCAATGTTGAATGCTGTACTGCGAGTGGTTTCGTCAGTCTAATAGACATGGATTGTTACGAATCGCGCGCTTCAAGTTTTATATTCAAAATTATTTACGTATTCAGTATTTAAAAAAAAGTTTTTCACAGAATACTTTTTTATAATTTTCTGAACAACTTTTCCACAAAAAGTTTATATTATCTCAAACCTGGCTTGATAAACGAAGCGATCGGAGATTATAAGGAATTCAATTCGGAATGACCTGAAAAACATATTTTATTTCTGTTATAAATAATGACATACACTTATCGCTCATATCGTCATTCTGAAGATGCTTTAGAGAGTATTGTCTTCAAACTTTATCGAAAAATTACAAAAACTGTAGATGTGATGAAGAGTGAGAGACCAACAATTAATCAGAAATCATCTTCAGAAAAAAAACATAATTACATGGTTATCTCAAAAAATTTAATATATTAAACATTTTTGATTGATGAAAAAAGAAACGACCCCCCCCCCCTTTTATTTCAAATCGGAAAAACAAATTTCGCAATTTTTTTTCTATTTTTTTGGTTTTAACAGGTGCAGAGAATTATGTAAAGAAGAATTTAATTAATCATATTCTGGTCTTTTTTTACCTAAGATTATTAATGTTGGTCTACTAGAATATTTAATTACATTGTTTCATGAATTTTTACTTATTTCAACGAATATAATTTGATTTAATTTGTTTAAATTCGTTATTTTCTCTAAAAAAAACTATTAGCATTGGTCTAGTGGAATATTTATTGACATTAGTTCATTCATTTTCAATTATTAAGACTACTAATGCTAATAAATATTCCACGTGACAAATTTTTTTAAATGTTCATCAATTTGTTGAAATAACACAGGCCCACAAAAAACAAGTTGTATGCACGAGACAAGTAACTAGGCTACTCTTATGGATTTTGAGCAGCTAAATCAAAATCTGTCCTCAGAATTTTTCGTGCGCGTCTCAGTTTTCCCCCAAATACAGAAAATATGGGAATCCCTAGGGATATTCTGAACATAATTTTATAATACCGTTGTACAGAAGAATAATGATAGGAGTATCATATTCTTATGTGCTTACACTCCCGAAGACCAAATTCACTCCCAGAAATTTTCCAGGGTGCTTTACGTTTCGCCTAGCTGGGATAAAACTAGGGATAAATATAGCAAAAAGCAGCAAAAATGCTATTTTCTGTAAAGTTTTACCCTCTCAATCTAAATTTGACTGCTTAATTTTTCAGGCTTCTGCCATTTTTTTTCCTAGATGCATAAAAAGTAGAGAAAGTCTATGGATTAATTGCTCATTAAATACATACAAAAAATTGATCTGCACGAAACAAGTGACTAGGCTACCCTTATAAAGTTTGAGCAGCTAAATCAAAATCTGTCTTTAGACTTTCTCGTCCACTTATCAGTTTTTCCCTAGATGCAGAAAGTAGGTAAAATCTAGGGATATTCAGGACGTTATTTTGATAATTCCAGTATGCGTAAAAATAGACACATGGATGTTGCATTCTTAAGTGTAGCGACTTACAGAAACTTAATTTGACAGAGATTATCTAGTGGGCCTTCTGTTTCCCATCGCTTAGGTAATTCTAGGAAAATGAAGGTCTTTCTCATATTATATATATTTTTACGAAAAAAAATAAAGAGAATCTAAATTCGAACACCTAACGTTTCGGGCTTGTTCCATTTTCTCTCTAGATGCAAAATGTAGGAAAAGCCTAGTGGGCTTCTGCTCACACAGGCCCACCAACAAAAAGTTGTCTGCGTGGGACAAGTGACTGATTTCGTACGCCTTACTGTAAGGAATATGAGGTTTTTATTATTTTTCCTGTATAAATCTGTACCATCTGAGAAAGATCTTTAATTCTCCAAGAATTATCTAAACGAAGGGAAACAGAAGGCACCACACAGAATTTCTGTGCAACAATTATGTCTCTGCAAGTCGTTTTACTGCAACTGCAAGTTAGAAGTTCTTATGGTCGTATTCATCAACAATAGTCATTTTATTATGATGCTACACTTACATTCAAAATAGAAGACACATCCCACTAATGCATGGAATAGAACTTCCTAATCAATGTTCATTTTTTCTCAGCAAAGGCAATTATGGAGAACAGAAGTCAGACTTCTTCAAGTGTGTCATCTGATATCACCAGATAAATGTTTTTTCCATTTGTTGAATATTCTGACTTTTACCAAATATCAACTCATCTTTTATTACTTCAAATAAACACAGTGGAATCAGTAATATTTTGGATTTCAAGTATAAGAGTTTTAATTATTTGCTAAATTTATTACCCCTAGAGCTTTTTCAGTTAATAAGGATTACAATACGTCTTCAAGATTGCACCATTGAAGCAGCAAACACTTTAATTAACCCTCTACCGCATGATTTTTTTTTTAACGAAAAAATTCAGGCGTTTTTAGGAAGGCTATAGAACAATTTCTGTTTTTTTACTTTTTCAAAAACTCACCTCTGGGGTGAGATAGTGACAAAAATAGGGTTTGTATTATATGTGATACACACGTGTTTTCGAGGTTTTAAAGGCCAAGACAGAACCAAAACGTCTATTTTAAAGTTTCATGAAGTAATTAAAACTATATTCTAACAGGAAAATATTTATCCATAGTTTTTTAACATATATATATTACCATAAAATGGGTGTTTGACTTACCTTAGGTGTCAAAATCCTCGCGCACTCCCTCCTTCTTAATATTTCGTTTAAAAAAGCGGTCGCAGCCTTTTCGGAACATAAAGTGTATTGTTTTTACAGTAAAACAATGGACTAACAATTTTTTGGCGAGCTTTTTAAACCGTTTGAACCTCACAAGATTATTTTGTGTGGTTTAAAACGGTATGTATCATATATGATACGCGACGCGGTAGAGGGTTAAAATAAATTGTTTACATAAAAAATAATTATTTTCTGATTAAGAAGATTAGTTTTTAAAAAACACATAAATTTTAATGTATAAACTAAATAAATTCTAACTAAAATGATAAAATTTTGTATTATAAGAGAATAATTATCCCTTTTAAATATAAATTAAACAAGAAATGGATCAGATAAATTTGTATCCTTTATTATTATTATTATTATTATTATTATTATTATTATTATTATTATTATTATTATTTATATATTATTATCCTAAATAATTCAAAAGAATTATTTAAACTTTAAA
>JAAAKG020019020.1:0-20424 GCA_010014905.2 Druon quercuslanigerum
CGACGATAACATAACCTCACAAAATAGCGGGCGCGAAAATATTTGAACAAGATTATACCCCCACTTCTGACTCTATAGTGATGCCATCTAAAAGTAGGACGTTAACTACAAAAGTATAAGTGGTCAACGCCTTCCATGCGAGTTGACCCAGCCTGGAGAGTATTAAAGACAGTGGAAGGTGACCGTCCACTAGCCAGCAGCGCACTCTGACGCCTCAGAGAAGAAGCTAGGTAATTTCAACGGGAAGTTTACTTTCTGTAATGCGTATTCTATGATAGTTAAAAAAGCTTTTTTGACGAGTGCAGAAGCCTGCAACATGAAACAGGAGGAACTGCGAATTACAAAGATCACCACCTTTATATCTTTTCAAAGTGCTACGATAACAATATTAATTAATTAATTAATACTTATTACATGGTAATACTAATATTATTAGGTAAATTACAATTAATGCTCTTACACTCGTCAATAAAGTAACATAATTTGTTTACATTTTGAGTAAGACAGCATAGAAAAATCGTTGAACTTCCCCCACCCAACCGAGTTTAAATAATTTATATATACACCTTCATGACGCTCAAATTGTTTCTAATTTGAAGTATCACGAATGTTTAAATTTTTTTGTTTCAGAAATAGTTTAACGATGTCTTCATTGTTAAATGATTTGCATACGAGCTACAAATGGACCTTGGAATGGAGTAAACGCTTGTTCACAGCAAGTAACTCTGAAACAAAGTCACCGAAATTTGCTATGGCTTATAACCCCAAAATTGAGTGGTTTTTAGTGCTGAGACGTGAGAAAAAACCAAGAATAAGAAATTGTTCTTGTGATTGTTGTTCCGAAGGTGATTCAGTGTTCTGTTGTACAAGATCTGCTTATGTTTTTTCACTTTATCTACAAACTACCAAGGCAGATCAAAAACCTGTTTCAATTAATATCGATTTTTCCATCTTAGGTGCTCATAATGAGAAACTGTTGACCCGATACAGCAAAATTTCAGGTTTGATCGTCAATGGGAAACAATATGGGATCGACAGATTTATTTCTGAAACAGACATGTTTGACAGTTTTTTAGTAAATAATAGGCTTAACATTCTTTGCGAAATTAAACCAACTGACGACACTTGCTCGGGAAATTTGTCTTTTTTAAAAGGATTTGATTCATTCATCGACGATGAAACTTTCAGCGACGTTGTACTTCTGATAGGCGAAAAAAAGATTTATGCTCACAAATTGATTCTTTCCTTTAAAAGCCCAGTATTTCGCCAAATGTTCCTAACCGATATGAAAGAATCAAATTCTAATGAGGCCAAGGTACATGACATAAAATTCGAGGTTTTCAACGAATTACTAAGATTTATGTATATCGGCAAGGTTGAAAAATTAGATGAACTAGGCTTAGAGATCTTTAAAGCCGCTCATTTTTATCAAATCGATGATCTTAAGTTAATTTGCGAACAAGTTTTGTGTAAGACTTTGAAAATTGAAAATTCGATAGATGTCTTGAAACTAGCAGATGACTATAACGCAGAAGTTTTAAAAAGGCGTTGTGTTACTTTTATTTTGAACCAATTAACAGCTGTCTTAAAAACAGCTACGTTTCAAAATTTACATGAAACACACCCACACCTTCCCTCAGAATTGTTAGTCGAACTGGGATCATTATTTAAAAATAGTTAAACGAAACTATTTCTTGTACTTCTATTTGTATCAGAGTTTGAAAAAAAGTTCTTTTATACTTCATTGAAAAATGTAAAATATTATATTTCTAATTTTGTATTCACTTCCTCTTAATTTCAATAAATTGTTTCTAATTAATTAAAACTATTTTTTATTCACCCGGTTTTTGGTAATACATTAATTAAGATAAAAATTGCTTTAAGTTTCCATGCAATTAATAAAATTTAAAAAAAAATGTCTAATTTGTCTCTAATAATGAAGGACAATATAATTTTTATGAATTATAATAAGTATTATTTTCAATGTTTTTTAGACGTCCATTGGGATAATTTGGGACAGTGGGTAAAAGAAATTACTTTGTTGGTTTTCTCCTGCAATTAAAATAAATCCAAAAATGTTTATACTCAAGCATAGTAAATTAATTTAAAACTTTAAGTTTAATTATAGATTTAATACATTTGTGTTTTTCTTATTTCTTATTATTTTCTTTTAAAAATTTTACTTTGCTTAATTTAAGTTTAAATTTCGCGGGCATTTGTGTTAGTTTGCTATACCCCACCTAGGTAGCGTTCAGGTTTCTCACAAAGTGCACCATATGGGGAATTCAGAGCACGAAACCACGCTGATCTTTGAGGATCTGTTAAATTGTTGTTCAATTCATCACGGCAGTTTTGCATGGAATACCTTAGCGGCAAATTTGAATTGCTAGATAATTTTGAAATTTATTTCCCAATCAAAATAATTGAATATAAAGAAAAAAATTATTCAAAAAGTTCATAATTCATTGAAAACACACTCAGTGATTTTTTTTATTATTTTGTAATTGCACTTTAAATGCAATTTAAGTGCGTTTTCAACTAAATGTTGAGTTTATTGAACAATTTTTTCTTTAAATTGAATTATTTTGATTGACAAATAAGTAAAACGATTAGAAAACATTTCAATTATTGAATAGTGGAAAATAATTCAATTATAATGCAAGTAATTTAAAATAATAAAACGTTTTTAAACTCTGAAATTATTTATTATCGAACTCATCACCTTACAATATTTTCAAAACTAATTGAACCAATTCAGTCAATTATTATACGTACAAAAAGTAAACCTACGGCAGTAACAGAATAATTGAAGAAGTTCATTGAATCTGAAAGTACAAAATACTGAGCAATTATTGAAAAATGTTAGTTTTGAAAATATTTTAACAAATTTTTTAACAAAAAATGTGAATTTTCAATCCAGAAACTTTTTACAGTCAATAACAAAAAAAATCATCTAAAGTTTTCTATGGCACATTTCAATTTTCAACAAAACATCTTATTTTCAATCAAAGAGTTGAATGTTTTACCAAAATAATTGATTTTTAATCCGAAAACACGACTTTTCAACACATCAGTTGAATTTTCAACCAAAAGGAATAACTAAAAAAATTGTTGAATTTTAAACAAAAATAATTTATTTTTTTAAAGAAAATATTAAAATTTTTAATCACGAGATCAATTTTTAATAAAAAAATGTTAAATATATACGTTTGTGAAACTTGTTATTAACTAAGAAAGGTCCTATTATTTTTGTAATGTTGTCTTTGGCGATTTAAACAGCCATCGATGCCATGTTTGCAGACTGCAACTGAAATGCAATCAAATTAATTAAGAGAAGATTTTCAAATTGAAGAAACTAAAAAAAATAATTAAAATTGTTTATCAAAAAGACACTAAATTCTAGAATTAAAAGTATTTTAAGAGTATCTAATTAAACTTAGAATTGGTTTACAGGGTGTTTAATCGACGGATTATTTTAAATTGAATCGAATTATTCATAAATTTTCGAGAATCTTTAAAAATAAAAAAGGCGCTTTAAAATTTTTCACAGTTTATCGATATTTTCATAAATCTTTTGAAACTTTTTCATATATTTTTAAATTTTTTTACAAAAATTATTATCTCTAAATGAAATATCATTAAAAATTTTTCCAGCAATTTTAAGGAAAGTTTTCTTGAAATTTTTCAAAATTCTTAAAAAGATTCGATTTTTTTGTTCCAAATATTTAAAAATTAACATTTTATTAACAATTTTTTAAAAATATTTTTAAGATTTAAATTATTTCCGCATATTTTAAAAATTCTAAATATCTCTTTAACTCACTTGATTTTTTTCTAAAATTTTGCAGTCTAGCAAAACTGAATTTTTAAAATTTTCTACATTATTTTTCGAAATTTTAGGAAGAAATTTGAAGCCTTTTTTCTTTAAATTCATATTTCGACAACAAAAAATATTTGAAACTTTTCGAGAAATCTCAAGAAAATTTTTTATCCTATTGAAAACGTTTAAAATTCCTAAAAAGTCTCCTTTTCCGAAATGAAAAAAAAAATTACTTTTTGAAATAATTCAAAGCTTTAAATCATTTAAAAAATAATGTTAAGGCTTCTATATATCTCTTAAAACTTACTCGATTTTTTAAAATTCTATAATCTTGCAAAATATAACTGAAATTTTTTTCTTTCAAATCTGCGACATTCTTTTTTTAAATCTTAGGAAATCACTTAAAACCTTCTTTACATTTTTTCCTAAAATTAATTATATTACAGCAAAAAAAAAAAAAAAAAAACATTTGGAATTTTCCCAGGAATCTTAAAAAAATTGTATTCTGTTTAATCCTTTCTAAATTCTTAAAAAGCATTTTTTTATTATAAATAGCCTAATGAATCCTAAATCTCATGATTTTTTTTTAATTTTCTCAAGAATTAAGTTATTTTCGAATCTTTTTAAAACTTCTAAATATCTTTGGAAATTGTTTAGTTTTCTTAAAACTTTTTTAAATTCTGCAAAACAAAAAAAAGTTGTTCAACAATCTTCCAGATTATATTTCAAAACGTTTTAAAATCGTATTACTTCAAATTGATCTTTTAAAATAAAACTTTTAAAAAATCTATTCCACTTACAATTTTCGCAAAACAGAATTATTCGATTAATGTTTATATAAAAATATTTTTTTATTAAATATAAAAAATATCATTATAAAATTAGAGCTACATTTTCAGCTCGCAAATAATTATTTTTACCCTCATTATAATTAATACGAATAGAAACAAAATGTTTTATATTCAATGAAAATTGAATAATTCCACATTTTTTCATTTTTACGCATATGCAAATCAACTTTGCAATTCCATAAATACGATATGAAAAAATTGATAACTAGTTTCATTGGAAAATAAAATGCAAAATTATCTAGCAATTCGAATTTGCCGCCAAGGTATTCCAGGCAAAACTGTGTGATCAGTTGAGCAACTATTTTCACAGTTGCTCGAAGATCAGCGTAGTTTAGTGCACTGAATTCCCCACAAGGTGCACTTGGTGAGAAACCTGAACGCTACCTAGGTGACGTTAGCAAACTAACACAAATGCCCGCGAAATTTAAACTTCAATTAAGAAGTTTTTAAAAGAAAATTATAAAAAATAAGAAAAACAAAATATCTAATGTAGATTGTATTTTTATAGAAAGATGAACTGTCGATCAAAACTTAAACCCCTAACATATCTTTTTTTTTCTCTTCAATAATTCTTTTAAAAAAAACGTTACTGGTACTCTAAAGGTTATTTAGAAATAATTTTGAAATTGTAAAATCATATTAAATAAGTAAAAGGTACTAATAAACCTTCCGGCTTATTGAAAAAAGAGGACTCTTTTATTTATTTTTGGAAACCCCACAAAATCTAAAAAAAAGTTGAACCATGAAAATTTCAACAAGTTGCAGGTAAATTTTAATTTTAAATTAAAATCATAAATGCAATAAGAATCTTATCATTTTTGTAAATAAAGGTATCAGATAAATTTCTTATGTAAAAATCAACTGTTTTAAATCATCAAAATCAATTTATTAAAATTCCTAACAAGTGGATTAAAAATAAAATGTGTTATTAAAATTTAATTTTGAAAATAAAGTCTTTAAACTTGAATTTTTAAAAATAATTGCTAAAAATTAAATCTTAGAGATCTTTTATAACAAAATTGAATAAAAATATTGATATTTAAGCAGGAATAAATAAAATCTAAAATTCCGAAATTATTATTGAGTTAGAAATAATATTGAAGAAAACTATGATTGCTTATTTCTGGAAAATCTCAAATTTTCTAAATTTAAAAACAATTATTGTGATTTAAAAAAAAATCTTCGTTCGGCACGTTTCTGATGAAGAAAATGAAAACTAATTAATTGGATGTTTAATTTGAAGAAAGGTGAGGTTTTAATTACTGGAATCGTGTTGTAAATCTGTTGCAAGATCAGGGTGGCTGTTTTAATAAAAAAAATTCCCGGTGTTTTCCCGGTTTGCAAACATTTTTTCATGGTCAATGAAACTTAAGAATCGAACTCCAAAGCCAAAAATAATTTTATAGGTATAAACTAGTAGCTACTAATACTTTTCAAATTACCAATTTTGAATTAAATGCAGTTTAACTGCTAAATGATTTTTTTTAATTTATATAAATCATAGATTACAAAGATTAAGATTCAGTTCGAAAAATATAAATCCACGTCATCAATTATAAAAATCAATCAATTCATTTAAAAATTATAAAATTTTAAGCAATTTTAAACTAGAAACATAAAAAATTAAAAGAAAACATGTTTTTTATAAGCTGAATACTTCTTAAATTAAAAGTTAAATTATTTTTAAAATTTTTCGAGAACTTCTAAGCATCTTTTAAAATGATTCAATTTTTTGCGAAATTTTTTTTATTTTTGATACAAAATCATTTTCAATTTTTTTAGTTAATGTTTTTTATTCTTCTAAAGCCTTTCAATAATCTTTAAAAGCTTCTAAATGTTTCGTTCGAATTTCTTCGGCACAGGTAGACACTTCGTTTACATTACTTGAAATCATTTAAAATTTTAATGAATTTTTTTATTTATTCAAAACTTCTAAATATCTCTTCAAGTTACTTGAATTTTGTCTAAGACTCCAATGAAAAAATGTTAATTAAACAATTTTGAATATATTTTGGATATTTCATTTGTAATTACGGATTTTAAATGAACAGTCAGCTATTTCTAAATATGAAGAAATTGTTTTTATTCTTGATCAAAAAAATTCAAATTGAGGGGTTTAAAAATGGAATATTTTAGACTGAAATAATATTGGAAATATAATAAAAGCCTTTGATTATAAATATATTATTTAAGAGTTATTTTTAAATTAAAAATAGTTTATAAACAGTTTAATTTTTAAAGTTTAAATCTGGAAATTCTAAAATTATGAACTGATTCCAAATCGTCTTGTAAAATCAATTATTATTCACTTTTTAAATCTAAAGTACAATTCAATTTTTTAAATTATTAAATAATTTTTATTCAAAGTTGGTCAACGAAAAATGTTTTAAGCAAAAAGCTTAGATTTCAAAAGCCTCTAATTTTTAATTCTTTTAGTCTTGAAAACTGCATTAAAGATTTTTTTAAATTAAAATTTACGCTCAAAATTTAAAAATTTAAAAGGGAAAAATTTTTAGGTGAATGATTTGTGAATGACGCGATCTATACTGAATGATATCATAATTTAAAAATATAACAATTTAAATAATTATTTTTAAAAACGGTTGAAATCAAAGTTCGACAGATTTTTTTCTTCTCAAAATTAAAAAAAAAAAAAGTATAACCATTTTTAACTGACAATGCTTCCACGCCTGTATTTTTATACTTACATAATGTGGTTAAAGTTCCAGAAAATTAATCTGGAATTGAATTCTTAATTATATTTAAATGTTTCAATTTTTTAATTAAATTTTGTGTGAAAATGTGTGAAATTGGCTAATTTACAGACGGCTGAAGAACTGAAAGAAGGAGGATGGAATCTTTGCCATATTAAAAAAATATTATAATTCTAAAATTAAAAAATCGAGTTGGAAAATTAAAGCATCTTTTACAAATTTGGAGACTAATTAAATTTT
Source organism: Druon quercuslanigerum (assembly GCA_010014905.2). Lineage (NCBI taxonomy): Eukaryota > Metazoa > Arthropoda > Insecta > Hymenoptera > Cynipidae > Druon > Druon quercuslanigerum. Next base: position 7,626 of record JAAAKG020019020.1, read on the forward strand.
TGAACGCATTTTCATGTAAAAAAATGATTAGAAATTCATTCAAATTCAACATTTTTTGTTTCAAAATAATATTTGATTCGGAACTTCCTATTAAGCTGAAAAATTGTTCAATTTTGAAAAATTCGGAAGAACAATTTTTCCGCTTCGTATCTTTTTTATTTCAAACTGCCCTATTATTTCCAATAATTCAAATCGAAAGTTCTTCATTTTTAAATTCCTAAAATATTGATGTTCTTAATATTCAAAAATTTAAATTGTGGAATTAATTTAGTATGCTTCCATTTCACATAAAAATAGATTATCCGAAAGCAGGTTAATCCTGACTGACTTATTTTAGTTAAAGGATAAGGCCAAACGTTTTTTTCTGGCTGCCCCAAATTCTTCTATTTGAAAATTAAATAAAATTAAAATATTAGATCAGAAATAATTTATTGAAGTTTAGAACGAGTAGATACACAATTTAAAATAGATTTTTTGACATTCCCTTATAAAAATACAAAAGAAAATTGTCTGAAACTGAGATACAAATAAAAGTATAATAATTAGTTTTGATGAATTATTTCATGAAATGTGATCCAATTTCAATAAGTAATTCGAATGGTAGATGCGGGTGGCTTTTATTCAGATTTTTAAATGCAGCTGTTTTCATGACCGTTTTAAAATTTTTCAAAATAAGAGCAACACAATGCTCTTTTAAAACTTCTGCATTATGATCATCAGCTAGTTTCAAGACATGTATCGAATTTTTAATTTTCAAGGTCTTGCGCAGAACGTGTTCGCAAATTAACTTAAGATCGTCCATTTGATAAAAATGGGCAGCTTTAAAGATCTCTAAGCCTAGTTTATCTAATTTTTCAGCACAGCCAGTATACATAAATCTTAGCAATTCGTAGAAAACCTCGAATTTTATGTCATTCACCTTGACTTGATTAGATTTAGATTCCAACATGTCGGTTAAAAACATTTTTCGAAATACTGGACTAGATGAAAGAATCAGTTTGTGGGCATGAATCTTTTTGTCGCCTATGATAAGTACAACGTCGCTAAAAGTTTCATCGTTAATAAATGCATCAAATCCTTTTACAAAAGATAGCTTTTTCGAGTTAGTAGTGTTGCAAATTGATTCAATTTCGCAAAGAATATTAAGGCTATTGTTCACTAACAAACTGACAGAAATTTCTGTTTCAGAAATAAATCTGTCGAACCCATATTGTTTCCCGCTGACGATCATACCTGAAATTTGTGCTTTTCGGGTGAATATTTGATCATTATTAGCGTTCAAGAAGGAAAAGATGACATTCAATGAGACAGGTTCTTCAACTGCCTTGCAATTTTCTAGATGAAGTGAAAGAATACGATTAGCTCTTTGGGTTTTATAACAAGATCTACCATAAGGGCTGCAACAAGAACAGCTTACAGAGCCCGACGTATTACCAAAGAGTTTTAGGACTAAAACCCACTCGATTTTGGGGTCATCGGTCATTGCAAATTTTTCTGATTTTGTTTCTGGATTACTTGGAGTTAACACGCTTGGAAAGTTGGATACCGTCCATTGAAAAGTGGTGTGGAATTGGTCCAATAATGACATCATGAAAGTATATGTATTTCTGCAACAAACATGTATAGATATTTGTCAGATATTTCAAATTTACAAAGAAGACTAAAAGAGTTTTTGATTTCTCAGCAATTACAAATAATAACGATTCTTATAACATGGTACAAAATTTTGCAATTTAAAAAAAATAAATAAAATTGGTGTCTTGATTTCACAGAAAATTTCAGGGTATTCAATAGTTTTTCAAGAATCCACACATATTCTTATTTAAAAAAAAAATCAAGAAAAAAAATACGTTTAAAAAATACGTAACACCTTCTTCTGACCATTTTGAACACCCAACAGGCGCTTCATGATTCGTGAACGAACTAAAATGAGTATTTTTCAGAATTTATCAAAATATTCATCTCAAAATTCTCCTCAAGTTAATTTGCAAATCTTGTTCAAAACTACTAAAAACAATACTTTAAACTTACGGCTTTTTAAAAAACAGAAATTGCTTTTTTTTTAAATGATCCAACTTTTTTAACTTTTTTCTAACTAAGAAATTTGATTAAAATAGTTTTGAAAAATATATAAATTACATATCTAGTACATATTTGGCTTCAACTTTCTTAACCTAGTAAAGAATATAACTTTTTTGATTTCTGTCAAATTTAAAAATGATACTAGGATGATTTTCAAGTCTTTTTGCAGTGCACCAGAAAACTTGACCAACATTTCTGAAACTCATAAAAAAAAATTTTAATTTTCAAAATTTAGCTCTACTAAAAACAATACTTTAAACTTACGGCTCTCTTAAAAACAAAAATCGCATATTTTTGAAAACGATCCAACTTTTTGAACTTTTGTCTAACTAAGAAATTTGATGAGAATAGTTTCGAAAAACATACAAATTATATATCTAGTAGATATTTGGCTTCAACTTTCTTAACCTAGTAACAAATTTTTTTTTTTGTTAAAAATTTTCAAAATCTTCAAAAGAATATAACTTTTTCAATTTCTGTTGAATTTAAAAATGATACTAGGATGATTTGCAAGTCTTTTTGCCGTGTACCAGAAAACTTGACCAACATTTTCTAAAACTCATGAAAAAAATTTAATTTTTTAAATTTAGCTCTTTAAATTAAATTAAAATAAATTCAAATCTCGTTAAAGGAAACCTCAAAATTTTTCGCTAAAGAACGAACGAATTAATACATCTGTAAATTTTCGAATTTCCCAAAAATATATTTGAGTCTAATAAGCTGGAAAGAAGGTAATTTGGAAATCTATTTTTGATTAATGAATTTTTGTATAATCAGATTTCAGTGCCAAAAATTATTCATGAGAAAGTAGATTTCATTTTAAACTTAAATGAAATTTTAATATTGCAAACCTAAACTCTTTAATTAAGACTTACATATTTTGCCTTTAATGATCTTTTGCAAATGTAATAATCTTAATACATTAGTTTAGAATTTACCAGAAAAAAATTATATCATTTCGATAAATTATAAACATTTTTTAACTAAAAACTTTTTAGATTAGAAGTAATATTTTTATTTTGGGTAGTTTATAATTAATGATTGTACTATTGTTATTTTTCTTTTTTTAAATCTTGAATTTTCCCAAGAATCTCAAAAAAAAAAACTTTTATTATCTTGAAACCTTTCAAAATCGATTTTTATTTTTAATTAATTTCCAAAAAGTTTTCAAAGCTTCTAAATATTTCCTAAACTCACTCGGATATTTTCTAAATTTTCCACAAATTACTCATTTTATATTTGCAGCTTTTGAATGTTTGGGAATTGAAAACTGAATTAATTTTTTGTTAATCAAATGTCCATATTCTTAAGAATAAAGCTCTAAATTGGAGATTCTTACAAGTAAAAAATTTCAGAATTGCACAATTTTTGTGTGTAACTTGAATACACGACATGAGAAATCGAGTTCAGAATTTGTAAACCTAAATACAAAGTATGAATAGGATTACTTATTTGGTCCTAAGATTTCATATTAACAAAGAAGAATTTGAAAATAGGAAAAAAAGAAACAGCAATTTGTGAGACATTTTTTTGGCTCGCAATTATAAAAATAAAGGACTAGGTAAAAGTTCCTAATTGTTTTTTATTTAGTTTAGTTAATTTTGAGGTTATTTTTACATGCGGTCTTATTCTTCAAAATTAAACTCTGATAAAAAAATGCATTTAATTGTTTAATTTTTTTAATACAGCCTATAATAGCAAATTTATAATGGAAACACTTATAACAGACTTTCAACTAGTGTTAAATGTTTCTAAAATTCCATAAATGGATTAGTATTATTTGCTAAATTAAAAGATTAAATTTAGGAATTACTCAATTATCAAAAATATTCTAAATTTTATTAACCACGATTATAATTTTTCTCAAAATATTTCATTGAAAAATCATTGATTAATTTTAGAAAATTTGGAAACCATATACGTAAGACATTATTCATTTTATAACCTCAAAAGTGCTTAAAAGTTGCAAATGTATATTTCATGGCCTCTTGTTACTACAAACATTTTTTATTTAATTGCGTGGAGACAAACCTTCTATTTCTTAATAGTGTCAAAGAATTAGCATTCGGGGGACTTTCGGTCTATTAAAAGCTTCTTTTGGAAAAATTTGTCACAGACACGTGTGAAAACGATGAAATCGAGCAAGGTGGCCAACTACTCCCAGGAAAAAAACACAATCGAGCGCTCGAAAAAAACTAAAAATGTAGAATTAAAAATCACTAAAAGTAACTAAAAGTTACCAACTTTCCACTAGATTTATTTTTCAAGGGCGCGAAATTTGAATTTATATTATATTAATAAATAAAAAAGGTAAAAAGCAATAATAATTGGTCTTCCAAAAAATTTATTGAATATTTAAATAACAATTTTAAATATTTAATTTGACTATTATTCAATATAGTGCAATCTACGATTGTATTTAAATTTTTATATTTTTAAAGTTTTGGGAAAATATAAATAAGACATCGATACTGTTGCTCTCTAGTTAATTTTGAACATGTAACTTTAAAAAGCAAATTCACAAAGAAAATTCACCTTAACGACTTAACTGCGAATTGAGATTAGAGAAATCTTATTGGACGGTATTCTCTGGTGCAATCACTAGATCAATCGTTATTTGCTACCAGTTAGTTTTCTACCGTTTTGGAACTGAAACTTAATGAAATGTAGCAAAAAGAACCAACAGTTCTAACAATCACCAAATTTTTCACTAAATATTGTAAAAAACACTAAATTGTGTTATTAGACAATGCCTGAAAAAAACCAGCGGGCTCTTGATAAACACTAGATTTGTCTTAAAATCACTATCATGATATTTTAAGTTTTCAGCTAGAGGAAGCTTGACTTCCTTGTTGCCGTTTCAAAAGCAGCCAATGAAATTCAACTTTATAGGAATCATGTCTGAAGCTAAATTATTATTGGTTGGCAAGAATGGTAAAATTATAGCAGGGGAAATCCCCGTTAAGGCCTGTTCATACATCTGCAACAGTTTCTACAGAATAGCCTGCAGGGTAGACATGGGGAGTGACGTCAGCTGTATCTACATAGACACGATTTGGGAGCGTAATGGCGTCTTTCGACAGCGCATTGGATAGGTGCCAAATGCTAGATACTTGCGCTATGGAAAAAATGTCCCTAGGTATAAATGGGTTGATTGACAGCCCTACGATGCCATTTATGATATAAGGAAAATATTGTTTGCTTTATTTTGTGAGGTATATGCTGCAAGAGTTGCGAGGCTGCGATAAATCCGATGATAGGCTAGAGTACCATTTTGCTTTTACGCTTTCGCCTGACACATTGGCGCGCAGATTTTAAATCTTGAAAACTCCAATTTTATATGAAGTTGCTGCTCCAATATTTTTCTGGCGCTACTTCAACTTTTAATTGAATATTTGTTTCAAATGAATTGTTGCCCTTGTGACAATTATCATTAGTATGTTTAACAAGAAGCGATCAGACATTACAAAGGGAGTGAAGGTTATGTTTTCGTACGGTCTGTAATGCGGGTGGTTGGGGCTTTTTTTTTACTCGATTAATTAAAAATTTTAATTTATGCATTTTCTGCATCATCAACTTTGTGTGTTCAAATTTCGAAATAAATAATTTTAATTCATCATAACATTTATTTTCAAATGTTTCTTAACATTACTGATAGAAGATAAAATAAAATTGCGTGAGATTTTTTAATAATGGGAAATAATTATGTTCTTAACATTTCTGTACCACACAATAATTTGTTAACATGCTTGCATTCTTAAGGAGACAAGAAAAATTGAATTATGGTCAAAAATTTATTTTGAAAAATTCAAAAAAGGTAGAACCTTTTTAATAATTAATTTATTTATATTTTTAAAATTTCTGGAAAATTTTTCAGTGGCTCAGGTTTTATTTTGAAACAATAATTTTAGGTTTAGAAGATTTCAAAATGTGTGAAAAAGCAAATGGAAGCTTTTTAAAACCAATTTTTAGTTTTTTCGGATTCGAAAAAATTTTAAGTAAACTGAATTTTAAAGGGTGCCGAGAGAATGAAAAAAAGTTCCTAATATGCAGAGGAAATTTTGAAATGATTGTTTTGTAATGAATTCTGAGAGAGAATTAACAATAGATCACAAAATATCTTGATTATTTCCTAATATTTTTAAAAAGTGTGTAAAAGATTGTTGAGAAAGGTTTTGCTATATTACATAATTTCGGAAGGAATTTAAGTAAGTTTAAGAGATTAGAAGTTTTGAAATGGTTAAAAAATAATTAGAGTTTGTAAAATTATTCTAAGTATTTTCTAAAGTTTGAAGAGAACGAAAAACAGTTTTTGAGGTTTCTCCAAAAAATGTAAATAATTTTTTATTTCAAAAAATAAATATTAAGAGATTATTTGAAAACATTTCAAAAATTGTCAAAGAAGTACTAGATGGATTTTGAGGCAATTTTTTTAATTTTTCTGAATTAAAAAAAAATTTTAATAGTTTTCAAAGGTAAGAAGATTTAGAAGGCCTGGCAAGATTAAAAAAAAGAATATTCTTAATATTCGTATAAAAATGTTAAATTATTTTTGATTTTGAAAAATGAACTTTAAGTCAAAATTAAAAAAGGTTTTTAAAGATATAAAAAGTTTTCATACAATTTCGAAAGAGCGTAGAAGATTCTAAAGCATACTTAAAAGCAAACTTTTAGAGCTGACTGAAAAATATTTGTAGAAATTTACATTTTTAAAGATTTTAAAAATAAACTTAATGAGCCTTCAAAGAATTTTGTAAAGTTTCAAGAGAACAAATAAATTTTCTTCAAATTCCTGGGCAAATCTAGAAGAAACAAATACAATGTTTTACATTTTGAATGATTTTAAAAAATTTTGAGGGAAATTTGAGTTATTTAAAAATATTTTCAGGAAGTTAAGACATTTTGAATAGATTGGAAATATTTAAAAACTTAGAAACGTTTTCAAAAATGTATAAAATATTCCTTGATTTCTTCGAAACTTCCAAAAGCCCTAACCATTCTTTAAAAAGACTCGAATTTCTCTTAATGTTGGGTAAGGTCCTACAAAATAAAAACATTTTTTTTAATCCTGACTGTATATTTTTTCTCCATTATCAGAAGAAAAAACTGTAGAAAGAGAGCACAAAAAGATAATTTGTCACGTATTACTCAGTTTATTTTTAATTATTTACTTTTATTTTGAATAAACACACTGAAAATAACAAAGATTATTGACAATTTTGTAAAACTTACCATCTTGTTACCGTTTTCCACAGTTTAATCTTTTCCCAAGTGACATTGATTTCAAGTCTAAATTGCTGTACAATTTTTGAAATTGTCAATTTCTATAAACAAAGAAGAAAGGGGTCAAATATAAATTTTAAAATAATAAAAATAATAAATAAAAATGTAATCTGGAATATAATAAAACAAGATGGAAAATACCATAACGCAAAACTGAAAATATCGTTCATTGCTGCAACTAGTAAAACATGTATTTTTTAAATATTCATTTCATTTATTAATTAAATATTTCAACTGTCAAAACTATATTTTAGTTTTGATTGTAGTATAAGGCTTGTGTTTTTAATGTCTTTCTTTTTTTTAGTATTCGAAGGTCTCAGTTAACTAAATAAACTCATATAGCTTATTCCTAACAAAATAGAGATAACTGGATTTTCAGTGTATAACAATATTATATTTATCAATATTAAACTTTAGTTTGGTTGTTAAGTAGTCAACTGTTTTCTAGAAAATTTAAGCATTTTTTTCCCTTTCTTGGCTGAAAAACCTTTGTTGATTGAAAATTTATCTCCTTTTTTAGAAAATGATTTCTGTTCGTAAAATTAAACTATTACACCTTTTTCTGATTATGGATCGTTTTTAGCTAAAGTTCAACTATTATATTTTCTGTCAATTCGTATTTCTTGGTTAAAAATTGAAATACGTAATTGAAACATAAACTGACTGAAAATTAGTTTTTTCTTTGGTTCAAAATTATTTTTATAACAGAAAATTTATCTTTTTAGTATAAAGTTAATCTTATTAATTAAAAATTAATATTTTTTATCAAAAACATCTTCTACTTCGCGTAAATTTAGTTTTGGAGATCAGCTCACCGATAGCATAGGTGGAGCACCAGCCAACATTTAAAAACACGCAGGTACTTCTGCATACAGATTAGTTTCTCCTACCTCAAGAAAATACTACAAACTTAATTTCATACAATATATTTAAAAAAAAGTTCTTAGTTTTCAAAATTCGAAAAATATTTATGCTTAGTAGGTTATGTCCGATGTCAGTACCTAGATACAATCACTTTTGACATATTTCTGCCTTTTTCTTCAGTTAAAAAAGATTCGTTTGACTAATTAAAAGATTTTCTTTAGTTCATGTCTGTGATATTGCTTCAATTTTTCTAGTAATTACATGATTTCCACCGTTTCCATTTATCCTGTCAGGTGACCGTCTGATTACCGGATATCGGTCATCCCTCGATCACTCCTCAGCTCTATCTGCTAAAAAGCGAGTTATGAAAAGAGCTTTAATTGATAGTTTGCTGCTTTCTAGGGGTTCGTTTCATAGAGATATTGCAGATAGAGTAGGCATGCCATAGACCGTCTGTAAGTGGGAATGTCCGCTCGTTAGAAAGAGAGAGACGATGAATTTGCAAGTCCTGTCTTTGTCTACTGGAGCCTGCTCCGCAGCATTCTCGCAGCCGTTAATACATGTGTACACTAATATAATAAAGTAACGCATGCGCAGTACGCAGTAAAAGAGAGAGACAGAAATACCAATTCGATTCTCTCTCTCTCTTTTCATTCAGTGGACGCTCTGACTTACAGGCATGCCTACTCTATCTGTAATATCTGTATGGTTCGTTCAGGTTTCTCACTAAATGCACTCGGAACCATGGGGATGCAGTGGGTCAGGGGAAGGGGAGATATGACTTTCCATTTAAAACTACGCCGTTTACTTACACCAAAGTGTACCGGGATTCCCCCTGCTATAATGATTTTTTTTATTCTTTCCAAGCAATAATAATTTAGTTCCAGTCATTATTCCTATAAGGTTTAATTTCATTGGCTGATTTTGAAACAGCAACAAGGAAGTAAAGCTTCTGCCAGCTGAAACCTTAGAATATCTTCCATTCCTTTTCTTTATTGCGCATTGTCGATTTCATCGTTTTCACACGTGTCTGTGACAAATTTTGACGAAAGAAGCTATTAGTAGACCCAAAGTCATCCGAATGCTGATTCTTTGAAACTATTAAGCAATAGAAGGTTTGTCTCCACATTATTAAAAAAAAATGTTTGTAGTAACAAGAGGCCATGAAGTGTACATTTGCAACTTTTGAGCACTTTTGAGGTTATACAATGAATAAAGCTTTATGGGAGTGGTCTCCAAACTTTCTATAATTATTCAGTGGTTTTTCAATTAAATATTTTAAGTAGAATTATAATCATGGTTAATAAAATTAAAAATATTGTGGGTCACTTAGTAATTCCGAAATTTAATCTTTTCATTTGGCAAATAATACTGATCCATTTATGGAATTTCAGAAACATATTTAGCACTAGTTGAAAGTCTTATTATAAATGTTTCCAATATAAATTTGCTACTATAGACTGTATTAAAAACATCTAAAAATTAAACAATTAAATGTATTTTGTTATCAGAGTTTAATTTTGAAGGATAAGGCCGCATGTTAAAATAACCTCAAAATTACAACAAAAAAAAAAACGTTTGTGCAACGAATTCAGGCGAATCGAGATATCGAGTTGAAAATTAGTGAAACTAAATAAAAACCACTTCGGAACTTTAACCTTATCCTTTATTTTTATATTTACGAGGTTAAAAAAAAGGTGAGCCGGCAAATAAGTGGACATTTCTTGAGGCCGGAAAAAATCTGGAAATCAGTGAATTCATTTTTGAATCAGGATTTTACAAATTTTAAGAATAAAAGTCTGCAATCACTTGAAATATCACAAATTTTATGTCACATGATATACAATTTAGAATAATCTATCTATTTCTTCTTTTTCTTGATAAATTTGTTGCAAATTGCAAATAAGTCCGACTAGGAAAAGTTCAGTTGTTAACTTTTCTAATTATGATATAATTTTATTTACATTTTGCAATTCTAAAATGTTTTACTTATACACGCCTCTAATTTAGATATTCATTCTTAAGCGTATGAACATTTTATTGAAAAAAATTAATTCAGTTTTCTATACCCAAACATTCAAAAATTTAAAAATATGAAATAATATTTTTTTGATGAAGATGTTTTTAGAGATTCAACTGCAAATATAAATTTAGTAATTTTTTAAAATTTTAGAATATATCTCAGTGAGTGCAAGAAATATTTCGAAGCTTTGAAAACTATTTGAAAATCAATTAAAAATAAAAATTATTTCAAAAAATTTTATACCGAAATGTAGATTTTATCGATTTTGAAAGGTTTGAAGATAATACAAGTTTTATTGTTGAGATTCTTGGGAAAATTTTAAATTATTTTTATTCAAAACTTATTTTAAGAGAAGCTTTGATCAATTAAAAATTGAACCATTATTAATTTTAAACTTTTCAAAATAAGAATATAACTACTAATCTGAAAAGTGTTAATAAAATTTAATCGTTGAGTTTTTGATTTTTTACTAGTTTAAAATTGGTTAAAATGATATAATTTTTTGTGGTTGATTCTGAACCAATCTATTGAGAGTATTACATTTTCAAAAGAAATATCTATTTATTAGTTGAGGCGCAATAGTTTAACTGCAAATATAAATTGAGTAATTTTTTGAAAATTTATAAAATTCCCGAATAAGTTTAAGGAATATTTAGAAATTTTGAAAATTATTTTCAAATTAATTAAAAACGAAAATGATTCAAATAATTTTATGTAGACATGTAGATTTTATCGATTTTAAAAGGTTTGAAGATAATAAAAGTTTTGTTGTTCAAATGCTTGGGAAAATTCAAGATTATTATTATTTTTAAATAACAATAGAACAATCATTAATTATAAACAACTCAAAACAAGAATGTAACTACTAATCTAAAAAGTTTTCGGTTAAAAAAATTTAATCGTTTACTTTTTGATTTTTCTAATTTATAATTTATCAAAATGATATAATTTTTTCTGGTAGATTCTAAATCAATGTATTAATAATATTACATTTGAAAAAGAATTATCTGTTGATCATTTAAGGCATAGAAAATTTTGAAGATTAAAACACATTTTGAGTTTAAGCTTACAGTTTGAAAAATTAATTTAAGTTTTTAATGAAATCTACTTTCTCCTGAATCATTTTTAGCACCGAAATCAGAATATACCAAAACTCATTAAGCAAAAATAGATTTCCAAATTACTTTCTTTCCAGCTTATTAGACTCAAATATATTTGAGAAATTCGAAAATTTACAAATGTATTGATTCATTCGTTCTTTAGCGAATAAATTTTGAGGTTAATTTAAACAAAATTTGCATTTATTTTAATTTAATTTAAAGAGCTAAATTTCAAAATATATGATTGCCTGCAATTTTTACATTCTCATTTATGAGTTGAATGTAATCGTCCCAATTTTGTTGAAATCTGTCTGTAAATTTTAGAAATTTTTGTTAAAGTTCCTTATAGATGGATTCAAAAATTGCAACTTATCCAAATAAAATATTTCATTTCTATGAAAATTGGAAAATTTATATACTTCTGAAAATTTGTAAAATGTTCAGAGAAATAGAAAAAAATATTTTTCTGGTAAATTAGGAAATTTTATTTAACTTCTTTACGAGATATCAAATATATTTAGAAACTATATCAGTTACATTTTTGATCAGACAAAAATTAAAAAAGTTAAAGCTTTTTCAAAATTAAAATTATTTTTTTATGAGTTTTAAAAATGTTGGTCAAGTATTCTGACACACGGCAAAAAGACTTGCAAATTATTTTTGTAGCATTTTTAAATTCGATAGAAATTGAAAAACTAATATGCTTGGAAAATTTTAAAAAATACGCAATCTTTGTTTTAAAGAGATCCGTAAGTTTAAAGTATTGTTTTTAGCACAATATTCTGATTAATTCTGAAAAATGCTCATTTAGCCTGTTGAAGGTGTTACGTATATTTTAAACGTATTTTTTTTCTTGCTTTTTTTAAAAATAAGAATTTGTTTGAACTCTTGAAAAACTGTTGAATACCCTGAAATTTGAAATTTTCTGTGAAATCAAGACACCAATTTTATTTATTTTTTTTTAATTAAAAAATTTTGTACCATGTTTTAAGAATTGTTATTATTTGTAATTGTAGAGAAATTAAAAATTAGTTGCGTTTTTTTCAGAAATACATATACTTTCATGATGTCATTATTGGACCAATTCCACACCACTTTTAAATGGACGGTATCCAACTTTCCAAGCGTGTTAACTCCAAGTAATCCAGAAACAAAATCAGAAAAATTTGCAATGTCCGAAGACCCCAAAATCGAGTGGGTTTTAGTCCTAAAATTATTTAGTAGTACGCCGGGTGCTGGAAGTTGTTATTGTTGCAGCTATTATAATAGGTCTTGTTATCAAAACAAATCTGGTAATCGTATTCTTTCACTTTATCTAGAAAATTGCAAGGCAGTTGAAGAATCTGTCTCATTGAATGTCGTCTTTTCCATCTTGAACGCTAATAATGATCAAATATTCACCCGAAAAGCACAAATTTCAGGTATGATCGTCAGCGGGAAACAATAT